>KN485805.1:28444-86009 GCA_000787095.1 Periophthalmodon schlosseri
GCTGCAGATGTTATTGATTTGATGTGGCTGTTAAAGTTCAAGTCTGAGTCCATTATTACACCTAGATTTCTAGCCTGAGTTGAAGGTTTTAGAGAGAGAGACTGGAGGTGACTGCTGACATTTTCTCTATGTTTCTGTGGGCCAAAGACTATGAAAATGTAAATGTAAATGAACTAGTAAAATGAACTTGTTCTGTTTTACATGGTTTTAGGACAGTCCAAATTGTGTAGAATATTGCGTGAGATGTTTGTACCAGTGGCCATGAAAAACGAGATACTTAGAGAGGACTGGACACTTGTTTTGAAATGTGACTGGCTTGATTGAAAACTGTAGCTTTAGTTGTGGGCTCAGTTTGTTTGCATTGATGGATAAAGAGAGAGCGATAGAGATACACAGTGGTAAAGTAGGTGTCAATACAAAGTAATCTTTTCTCATATGAATGTATGTTCTTTGGTCCAAAAGGTTTACACCGTGAATTGATATGTTATGTATAAGTCAGGTATCAAATTGAAAAAAACAAACAAAAAAAACAGTAAGTACAGATCTTTTGTACCTGATTATAAACCGTGAAGATATTTCTCTTCATTTCTTAGCTCTAATAATTCCTAGCTCTGACAAATCATTTGGCCCATCGCTAGTAATCTAACACATGATCTTTTAAGTTTTAAAATGTGTTGTTTTTTTGGTAAGAGAACAGCTTTACAACAGCTTTGTCAAATGGCAAAGCAACAGGTGGGCTACCTGTTCTCACTCCAAAGTGTTTTGACTTTGTTCATACTTTAGTAATTGAAAGTGGAGTTATTATAAAGTGGCACCAACAAGGGGTGTCAAAAGTATTCAGAATCAGATACTAATCGACACTAAAGCTAATACTGAAACTAGGTACTCATTTGAACAAGTATCGATACTAAAAAGTCACATTCACAGGCCAGAAATTAACCTTTTCCTGAATATCTAAGTCTAAGACACATAGACTCGTATACGCCCATGGACCACTATGGGAGGGATTACACAGATATAAGGCCACATGGGAATAGAAAAGAAAGTACTACCATTTAATGTTGACAATGGCATTCTGTTTTCCAAATAAAGAGTTATCATCGTGGTATCAGAATCGGTATCGAGTCTATTCCTTAGTATCGAAATAGCTTGACAACACTAGCGTCAACTTCAACATCACTTGTTCAAATTTTGATCTAAACCCTATTTTTAGTTTTTTCAGTTAGCAACCAACACATGAAAAACACATACACAGAAGTTCAGCTCAATTCAGTTTATTTTGTAAAGCTCAAAATCAAAATCTGAACATGATAATTGATTTAACCAGCAGAAAGTTAGAAAATCAACAATGAAACAAGTTAACCCGCCACGGTATGAATTTGAATTTACCCGTAAAACACCAAAACGAGCCATTCCAAACTGTACGTTCACCTTTCCCTGCCTTCTTCACAATTTCATTCTTCACATTTTGCAGCTCCTCTGTCAAAACCGTCCCCAGCTCTCATCTCCTCTTTGTGATCTGGCCTATCCGTCTCCATTGTATCTCCCTGGCCTTATGCGTGTGTCTATACTTCCCCACAGAACTACACTCCTGATTCAGACAAATGCTACGTCCCTGCAGTCCTCCACAATGGAAACTCCGGGGACTATTCTTCTCCTCCGTGTCGTCTGGTTTTCAGTTTTCTCCGCCCTCTCTGTCCTCTCGGGGCCCAATGCAAATCTATGGAGGATGTGTCAGGACAGTGTGAGCAGTGAGTGGCAGATGTAGATGAATGTCAAGTACCAAGGATCTCACCAACCCCAGTGTCAAGCGCTGTACTGTAGTTTGGATGTTTATCAGGAAAAGTTAGACAGGAAGTAGTACTTTTTGGTGGCATAGTTTTGTTTACTTCTGCGTTTGTGTCTCAGTGGTAACGTGAATCGTACCGTTAATACAGTAAACAGCATTAAAAAAAGAAAGAAGACATAGCTATTCAGATATTTTCTTATGAATGCAAGACAAGCTCATAAAAGTACAATTTTCCAAAATATATCAACTTTAAAATATTACAAATTATTTCAGTAAATGCTCCTATTTGAGTCTAGGCCATATCTGGAATTCCGACCGCGAGTATCGTAGCAACCGAAGAGCCGATCTGGAGCGAGGTTGTTGAAGGTAACGCCCCTTCCTGCACCATTAGCAGAGGGCGCTTAGCAACGCTGTCAATCAAACCTGTTGCTAACGCTAGCGGGAGCGACCTCAGGGAAAAAAGGCGTCTGATTCGGCTCGTATTAATGTTCATATCTTGATTTACTGACACAAAAACACCAGGATCATGTAGAGCGGGTTAATACGAACATTTTAAGAGCAAAATGATGAGGCTGACTGCAGAAGTTACGGAGAGAGGGCCGACAGTTTTTCAATGTTAAGTGAATTGGAGCCAGACTCGATGGAGCCGGAAGCGCGTCCATGATCACTTCCTACTTGTAACGCGGCGGCTAGCGGGTTAGCTATGTCCATTTATATATAACAGTCTATGTCTATGCACTTACACCTACTTACTTATTTGCTTGTTAATCATTGATACGGGAACTTTTAATATAAGATCACATGACTGTTTAAGACTAAGGACTGGCCGCACCAGGACTGAGATGGGAAAAGGGGCTTTTGGTCGTTTTGCTTCCCAAAAATGGAATATATTTCAAGAACAAGCAAAATTCAATACTTTGGTGCCACAAATCCAATTTAATAATCTGGTAACTAGGCCCTTGGGTTTTTGTGTCAGTGGTATAAATTAGTTTCAATATTATCGTTTATCGTCTATATTTACTTGAGCGATATATTGAACTTCAAAATGTGTTATCATGACAGACCTACTGGTAACGAACTTATATACACACACCTGCAACTGTTTTTAATGTTTTAAATGGACTTATATGAGCATTTGTTTGTTTGGGGCGTTTTTTTTTGTATTTTTTCTGTATTTTGAACAGGACGCCCATGAAAAAGAGTCTAAGTTCTCTCATTGGCTCTCCCTGTATAAATAAAGATGAATAAAGAGATGAATACATTTCTCTATTAGCCTTCACAATAAATCATTTCAAAACTAACAGCTTTTGTTTTTAGCCTCATTTCAAGTGCTTGCAGTGTCCTTTACATGTGCTGGCCAAGTTGGTAGCAAAAGAAAAATTCCATTCTGTCAACTGGACAGAAGTTTCAGAGTGAAGACGTTTTGCCGCTCATCCAAGTTGGTGAAAATTTCAAATGCCAAGTTTTAAAAGAAGTTGAATAATGCATAATGTTGGATCAAAACATCTGAAACTGAAAAAGTCTTTGTTGCACAAATGTCACGTCTGCCGGGCCATATCTATAACCATCAGCCTTTGAACTTTCAGAAGAAAAATCACCAAACTTCACAAAACAGTGAGAAATATGATGAGAACTGTGATATATATATTTTAGTGGATACACTGTGTCATCCTTTGCTGTGTCTTTGGTGTAGCTGGCTGCAGTTTACACAGAAGCTACGGGCCTTGGCGGGGTTCACCATCAGCAATGGCATTTAGTCAAACACTAATCCACAGACAGACCCAGTGTAGCATATTTCCATCATTTAAATCAGACCTATTCTGCAAAATGGACTTTTCAGAGCTTTCAACCATGTTATAGTTGTTTCTCCTTCTCATTTACTCAACTGGAACTGTTTTTGGAGTGACTGGTGCATGCTAATCGCTTATTTTCAAGACGCCATATTGCCGATCAATCCCCATTTTCACTGTCCCTGGCACACGCCCACCGCTCTGTACTTACTTTGTTCTCCAATTTTATTTTCTTAATAGGAGGATTTGGCAGATACTAAAAAAGTCACATTCACAGAACAGAAATGAACTTTTCCCGAACAGCTTTAGAATGATCTTGAGCTGTATCAGAACAAGTATAAGACACATAGACGAGTTTACGCCCATGGACCACTATGGAACCTACTGGACGACTGAGGGATTACACAGATATAAGGCCACATGGGAATAGAAAAGAAAGTACTATAATCATACACGAGGATATATTTTTTAAACTCTTGGGTGCCTTCTTTTCCGACGACTCTCCTTTCCACAGATTTGGCCTGTCCCCTCTGCTGTCACCTTTATAGACTTCCCCGCAGTGAGGGGGAGTAGTTTACATTGATCCGAGCTCCGATGGAGGCTGGGTGTGCGCTGATAGCTGGCACCACAGTCTATCTTAGTCTGCCACCACTACGGCAACCCATTGGATCCATTCCCCGTCCTCAGTATTGACCTTTCGTCCGTAGATAGAAATAGTCCATGTTGTCTAAGGCACCCGGCCCAGTTTAAATGTACTTTTTATAATGTCAGAGGGTGTGTAGGACTGCATTTTTTCCCCGCCTCTGATTGCCTTACTATAGATTTCGGTGCCCTTTGGAGCTCAAGTGAGATGCTGTCTGACTAGTGCTGTGTGTGGTTTAAGTACATCCAAAGCAAGGGCAAAACTCAACCGTGAATGGATTTTATGAATGGTTTTGTATAGGTAAAAAAGACGGACTATTTGTGCCGGTCCCAAGCCAAAATACTGTAAAAGAGGAGACCGGAAAAGATAAAATAAACAAATAAATATACTTTTTGACTTCCGTAGGCGACTCGCAACACTTAATATTAAAGGATTCTCGTCAGCTTGAAGCTATGTTATAATGTTGTTACCTCATCACAAACATACCTGAAGTTGTGCTTTATTTCATTCAATTCTGTTCCACCTTGTGATGTCATGTAGTGGTAGTTTTCAAGTTAACAGTTACCTTTTACCTTTTGTTCAGTAGAGACTGGCAATTCCAGTGTTGCTAATTATTCAAGTGATTCTAGTGAATCACTAGTGAATGGTGTATGGAGTTTAAAAACACAGTGGAGCACTTCCTGTATTACCTCATGACATCACAAGGTGGAGTGTTTTCTGTTTGAGAGAAGAACTCAGCCTAAACATGTAGGATTTGTGTGTTAAACGTGTGAATGAAACAAAACACAACTCCAGGTTTGTTTGTGATGAGGAAACAACATTAGAACATAGATCAGAAAATAGTGTAATATGGGCCCTTTAAAGCTGCAATATGTCACTTTTCTGCTGTCTCCAAGAAGATGACGTTATTGCTTTGCCTGAATGTTCCAGAGTATGTCATTAAACTTATCTGTCTGCGTGGAGAGAAGCAGGTGACGCCACCAGGCCAAGTTACAGGTCAGATCTGTGGAGAGGAGACACTAGCAATGCACCGGGATGAGGGGGCATTTTTACTCTCTCACACCTGGGATACTGTCCTCAAGAAGTTGAAATGCAGATGGAGCAGTCGTCCTGCCTCCACCGGTAGGAAGACAGTGCCAAAACCTGTTTAAATCAACTGTCCGGACATGTCACAGCAACATCACGTGACCACTCTGAGGCGCTAGTGAGCAGTCCACACTGTCAGGTATGAAAACAAACTAAACCTTGGTCTGAAAAAAGAATCTTTAAAAATAAATTAGCGAAAGACCAGATGAACCTCATTGGACTGTGCCTGTACCTGTGACTGAATTAAATGCAAGATAGATGTTTAATGTCATACTGTGGAACATTCCATGAAATGCAGTACGATGCGAGACAAGCCGATGGCGGACCTTCCACCAGAAGGTTACAGTCACATTTATATTCACCAGTTTATGCAAGTAAAGTGAGCGAAGTGTCTTGCCCAAGAACACAATGAAAGTATGAATTGAAAGTGGGGGGACTGAACTACCAAACCATAGCAAGTAAACAGCTGCATTCAAAACACAAAAAGCTGAATAGTGATTTGTTTTTGATGTGCAATTTCAAATTTTGCAACATTATGAGATAGGGCAGGAAGATACCATCTCTAGCCACAAGGGGTCTCCCTAACTAAGTATTTTTTGTGAGTTGTTTGAGGGGAAAATTAATACTTTCCCCTAAACAAATGGAACAAACTGCGCCTCATATCTTCACCGTTGCCAGATAGGGCCAGTTTCACATGCTGTAGGTTTTAAAGGTTATATTCCAAAAATGTTTTCTTTCCCCGCAAACTTGATCCATTCAACGTCAGAGCAATAGAAAAGTGAGACGTACATGTTATCCAAGGAGTAAACGGAGCTAAAATGGTGAAAAAATGAAATAATATAAATAAAACAAAATGACGATGCATTTTAAGTTTGCGATTAAAACTTCCTAACTCGTAAAATGTTTGTAGATCTTCGTAAAGTTTGCGTCTCTAAGCAGCCCTGACATTTAACAGATGTCAGACGGGGAACTTTTGATACCCGCTTTAATAAAATGTGAAAGCGAATCATTAAGTGTGTCGGCTGCAGCTGTGACCCTGTGTGCCACCCCAGCCTCCTGCCTCATGTTCGTAGCGTTAGCTAGCAACAAGGCAACGAGGCAATTCCCCCGTCGTACGGCCAAACACATTACTTTGTCTTGCATTTTGACTGTTGGAACGAAGCATCACTCTAAAAGGTCCACTATGGAACTTTTCTGGAGGAGGTATCTACTATTTTTAACTGGACTGAAAAGTAAAAGTATTTTTTATTATTGTTTGAGACCTGCCGAAAAGGCTGAGGGTTTATTTTTAACACGTTCATAGTTTGAGCAAACAAAAATATACTAATAAAAACAGCTAAAAAAAAAAAATTAATTGTTTCTATTGAAAAAAAAAAAATCAGCTCAAATCTTTATCAAAATCACTAAATTTGAAGCTTTATAAGACCTCAAAATATGAGCGAAGTACTTTTTACTCTTAAAGCACATTTTCAAACAGGTACTTAACATTTTTATTTATGTATATTTTTTTCATGTGATACTTTTACTTGAGTTTTTTTT
This sequence comes from Periophthalmodon schlosseri, assembly GCA_000787095.1. Classification (NCBI taxonomy): domain Eukaryota; kingdom Metazoa; phylum Chordata; class Actinopteri; order Gobiiformes; family Gobiidae; genus Periophthalmodon; species Periophthalmodon schlosseri. The sequence continues at coordinate 35,292 of KN485805.1, forward strand.
TTTGCTCCGGTATCTGTAGTTTTACTCAGGTCACAAAACTGAGTACTTCTTCCACCACTGCCGCCACCTGCTTGTCTCCATGGAGATGTTTTGGCTTTATCGGCAATGTTCTCCACTATTGCAGTAAACGTAACGCTACCAGACCCTATTACCAGTCAGATCTGTGAAGAGGCGACCATGTTTTTAAGGCTTTTTGAACAATAGGAATATGTGCGATTTAATATAAACAGAATAGAGGTGTTTATTGCTATACACTGGAACATTCTAGGCAAAGCAATGATATCGCCATGGAGATATGCTGGTGGCAGATTTCCCATCAGAAATATTACACAGTGCAGCTTTAAATATGGGAAAAAAATGGATGTACCTCAAGCAACGCGAGAATATTTATTACATTTAACACATTAATTGGGTAAATGGAAAAACAAACTAAATATATTTGAGTTATAAAGTCTTTGTCCACTGATCTGAAGGTTGGCGGTTCGAATCCCGCTCTCGACATAAACATCATCGGTAGAGCGGTCAGATCCGCAGACCCACAGGTTGGCGGCGCGATTCCGGCTCCCACAGATGAATACTGTCATTGTGTCCTTGGGCAAGACATGTGAAACGCTTTGAGTGACTTGAAGGTAGAAAAAAGCGCTATATAAAATTTGACCATATACCAAAAACGAAATTATTATGTGTCTCCAAATGCGACTGGGTATAACGTACGGGGAAGACGTTATAAACCTAAATAAGCTTTCCTGATCTCTCTCCAAAGCACTGGTTTAACAGAAGGCGTCACGGTAAGGCCTGGGGAGGTCTCACTCTTACCTCAGTTACAGTGCAGTCTCAGCATTTTGCCTCATGATCCCATTCGCTGCAGTATCTGGGGTTATGGGGTTGAAACTAAATACTCAGATTTTCTGCTTGAGCACTTGAAGGCACCACCATTGCAAACAGTTATGTATTTGTCTATCTTGTTCATAATCTTTAGAATTTTTTTCCTTTTTTTTTTTTTGAGTAAGCTACACCAGGATGAATATTTTGATTTCTTTCTTTTTTTTTTTATTACATTTTGTGTCATCATTTTAAATCACATTTTAAACATTGTAGAACAGAGGAACCAATTTTCTGCCATCCCAATGTCGCCATATCCACAAATTATAAATCTTTTCAACCAACTTTAACATCAAAGTTTAGTCAATTTTACCACTGGGGATAGTATTTTGTGCCTGTAATTGTAAAACTTCTCAAATGTGTTTTAAAATGGTTTTTTTTCACAAATTACCATTATAGAAGCTTGAGTGCAGGAAAGCATTTGGCATTTTCAAATTCTCGTCTCTTCGCGAGGTCAAAGCTCATTCAAATTCCGCCACAAATAATACATTTACAAAAGATTTTATTTTAAAAAGGCCTCCTCCCTAAACGTCGTAATTGTCTACTGCCTGTTTCAAAGAGCCGAGAGGAGTTTTGTCGTCCCGGTTATGCTAACGACAACTAGCATGCCATCGTGCACTTCCTGATTCTCAGACCAAAATATTTACTCCAGTAGCTGTATTGTAAAAGCAGCTCTTGAGGTCAAAATAAGTCTGCTGGATGCTGTCATCTTATTGTGAAGGGTTTTTTTATGTTTTTGGAGAATCAGGAAGTGTGTGTTGGCATGCTAGTTGTCGCTAGCAGTACCGTGACGACAAAACTCCGCTCGGCTCTTTGTAAGTTATGAAAAGTGCTTATAAACTCATCACTGTGAATAATTAGAATGCTCAGAATGCATAAGGTAAAGGACAACACATTTGGACAGTTTAAAATTAACGAGATTAATTTTGTGTTTCACGTTTTTAAGATTTAAGCCTTAATAAAGAATTTTTTCATTACGAATCAGATCTTTCTTTATGTGTAATTAACAGCCATTATGACGGTTTTCACACAAGTCACACAAGTAAAACAACAGAGGAGGACGGCTTTATCACCTTGTGCTCAAAAATAAGAAGAGTCTCTGTGTTACTGGGATTATATTGTCCCAGATCGCGCCAACTGGAGCGTGAGATTGACAGGTGGATGGGTGCAGCGTCTGCAGTGATGCGTCGCTGTATCAGACTGTTGTTGTGAAGAAGGAGCCGAGTCCAAAGGCAGAGCTCTCGATTTACAGGTCAATCTACGCTCCTGCCCTCACCTATGGTCATGAGCTTTGGGTAATGACCGAAAGGACAAGATTATGCAAGAGGTCAGATTATGCAGGCGGTCGGATTATGCAAATTGCGTAGGGCCTTGCATCTGAGAACAGCTCCGCCTCCTGAGTCACGATAGTTTTACCATTCAGTGTCTGTCAATCTACATGTAGTTATGACAAAACGGAGCCCTGGTTTGCTCCTCAGCGTAAATGTCACTTTCTGATTGGTTAAATGGGTTTGTACAGTACGGCGCATTGGCCTGTGCCGTGCCTCCACCCCTCCCTCCTCCCTCATTCATAAACACATCCCAGTGACAGCACGAGGGCAGCATAATGTGAGTTGCTTTACTTACCGCACGTTGCCTTGGCTTTGTCTCTTTGGTCTGCAGCGGGTCACTTGCTGTTGTTAATAAGAGAAGCTTTGCCTTTGCTGGGCGAGAGAATGAGCCGTGAGCGAGCCGCAAATGTGCTCCCGTTTTTGTGCATAATTAATGAGAGTAGCGCTAATGTAGGCTATGCGTAATTTGCGTGCATATTATACGCATATTCATGTTCTAATTAGGCGCGCGTTTATTTGAAGCTTTCCTGCATTTATTGAATTAATTAATGTGATCATGAAGTGAAAACTAAAGTGTTTTCGTAGCAGTGCATAGACTAATCACATCATGATAAAGAAACGATATTATTACATATATTTATAATGAGTAGGCCTAAAGTGTTATGCTGAAAATGTTCATTTGGAGAGTGTCCCAGAGCGTGTTTAGGGGCTGAGTGTGGCACCACTACATGACGTTACAGAATCTATAAATGTGATCACACTTTAGACAACTTGAAGACATTCAAATTCTCTAGAAAACAGGAAAAATGTCTAATAATATTGAACATTTCCCGATGGGAGACAGACAGATACATTTAGTGCAGATGTGGACCGCTGGGCATCATGTTGTGGTGTGTGAATAATCATATGAAACTGAGTGGCACTGAAGTGGCGAAGGCCCCATGTCAGATTTTGCTCAGGGCCCCCTGAAGGTTAGATCCGGCTCCACAAATGGTCGAAATGAGTTTCCTCCGCAGTTTGGCTTGACACTCCCTTAGAGATAGGGTGAGGAGCTCAGTCACGCGGGAGGAGCTCAGAGTAGAGCCGCTGCTCCTCCGCGTGGAGAGGACCTCCGGATGCCTTTTTGGGGACCGAGAGGAGGCCCCGGGGAAGACCCGGGACAATCTGCAGGGACTATGTCTCTCGGCTGGCCTGGGAACACCTTGGAGTCTCACCGGAGGAGCTGGAGGAAGTGTCTGGGGCGATGGAAGTCCGGGAGTCCCTGCTTAGACTGCAGCCCCCGTGACCCGGCCCCCGGATAAATGGAAGAAAATAGATGAATGGAGTTCGTACATTTGGAGTAAGTCTGAAATGATTTTAGGCTGTCGTACGCACGCTCTAAAAACATGGGCTTTACAGGTTAAGAATGATTCAGGCTTAGCAAACTACAACAATACCCCAACCCCTTCATTTAGCAGTTACTAAGCTTCTAAAAAATATCATTTGTACCAGCTAATGAAAACGAACACACAAATGAAAAAATGTCATTGGGTTTTCTTGTCAGGAGCCATAGTGAGAGCTGTGGTATGTGCCATTGACCCGAACACTGACGAAAACATTCCTCTGTCAGACTGAGACGCATTCACAGCTTCACATTTAACTTAACCTGGAAAATCTCTGTATAGGAAAATCCTTCAGACCACTCTGCATCGCCCCTCAGGTGAAGCCACTTAAAGGATCGCTCATAGCTGTCTCACATGACGACATTCAGAACCGACGCTCGGAGACATCCTTTAAGTTCATTTCTTTCACAAAACAGTGTAGTTTCGATAAGTACCTTGAGAAGTGTGCAAAAGTGCATGCAAGTCCATTCAAAGTACACTTTTGTATTGATGAAAGTTAAAGAAATATGCAGCTTAAAGTATAATTAAAATATGCGATAGGTTACATTTACTCTCTTTTTATCAGAGATGGAAAGAATATTTTGAAGATTTACTGTATGTAGTTACAGAATACTTAAAGGGCCCACGTTTAACACATAAATCCTGCATATTTAAGCTGAGTTCTTCTCTCAAGCAGAAAACGCTCTGTTCCACCTTGTGATGTCATGTGGTAATACAGGAAGTACTCCACTGTGTTTTTAAACTCCACACACAGACCTGGAATTGCCCATCTCCACTGAACTAAAAGGTAAAAGGAGCGGTTAACTTGAAAACGAAAACCTCATGACGTCACAAGGTGGAACAGAGTGTTTTAAGCTTTGGAGATGTAGACGGACTAATATGTTGATATGTTTTTGATGGGGTGACAACATTATAACACGGCTTAAAGTGTCTGATACATGGCCCAATACTTTCATGTCAAGTTTCATTGTACAAGAAAATTGCAATAAAGTAAAAAAAAAAAAAAAAAAAAACCCAAAAAACGTTATATTTGTGGCATTGTTTGTAATGCATTTTATTCATCACTAATTCAGATTGTAGTGTTTATTGTTACTATGCAGTTTGAAGTCTAAATTACATCAAGTACTTCAATGTTTCCCTTTGACCACCCAATGAACACACACAACTCTGGTTTTAATCAATACAAGTTGCACATTTAACACAATAACTACAACAGAAACTCAAATCTGGAAATTGAATTGAAGCTAGCACTGGCTGACTGAATAAATGACTGACACCAAATGCAATTTATCCCACAGAGTTAGCGACAGCGACTGATGAGAATAAATAGGAGGTCTAAACCAGCAGGCCCGAGAAATGTGACAAAATTATAACCTATCAACTCAATTACACTCGGAGCTGCTCATCCAAATGGATTCTGTGACCTACGAATTAATGACACTAGAGTGGATTTGAATAGACATGTGCCCATTCCAGGCCCGTCCGCAGAAATTTGGGAGCCCGGGGGCAAGAAACCTCATATGGGCCCCCCTCTGTAATATAAATTAATACGAAGATGGTCAAATTATGAGCCCCTAAGAACTGGGGACACGGGACAGCAGACCCCTTTGGAATTTCTACCGTGAGTCTCAAAGCAACCGAAGAGCTAATTCCAGAGTGAGGTTGTTGAAGGTAACGCCGCTTCCCGAATACAATTTACAATAGCGGAAATATGGCGAAATAAATACCAGGATCATGTAGAGCGAGTTAATTCGAATATTTAAGACCAAAATGACGAGGCTGACAGCTGCGGTTACGGAAAGAGGGGCGACAGTTTTTCAATAGAAAGTGAGTTGGAGCCAGAGTCGATGGAGCCGGAAACGCGCCTTTGCTCACTTCCTTTTTGGAACGCGGCAGCTAGCAGGTTAGCTATGTCCATTTATATTTGCAGTCTATGGTTCAGACCAGCAGAATTTAGAAGCTCTACCCCTTCATACTTCAATCTGATTTTCATTTATGCAGTTTTATTATTGAAGAAAGGCAAAAGAAAAATGGATCCTACCTGGACGACTGACGGATTACACAGACTTGTTGTTGAAGAATGGTCCTACAAGACTTTTTGAACCCTGCAAATATGACTCACAGTCTGATTTTTGAACTAATCGCAGGTTCAGTCCTGGTGCGGCCGGTTTTTAGACGTAGACAATCATGAGACCTTGTATTAAAAGTTCCCGTATCAAAGTTCAACAAGCAAATGAGATACTCAGGCAGTCTGTGAAGTAGTCCCTTATAAATACATGTTATACAGTGTTGTTCTCTTCTGACAGATGCGACGGCCAACCTACTTTTTCATAGAGTGAACAGCGATGGGTTGACAGATGGACGGCCAACCTACTTTTTCATAGAGTGAACAGCGATGGGTTTGAATTCATCACCTGTTAAGAAGCGAAGGTCTGAGTGAAAGAGTGAATGGAAAGGTTTCAAAGTGGAGGCTGAAATCTGCATGTGTTATATCTCCATAATCCAGAGCATATTTTTGTTTTTTCTTTTCTTTTTCTCCACAAACTGCCACTAAACTGATAATCTATAATAAAGATATTTCACAGGTACTATTCAAGCAAACCATGTCATCAGAAAAAGCATGTGATAAGTCCTTACACGTCTTATTCACAGAGAACTCATGAATACGCTTCGAAACCCCACTTGACAACGTGATAAACTTCAGTGAGGCTAAATGGCACAAATGCAGCTGTACAGACGGAGTGAATCATAATCAGGGTCAACGTAGGGAACTCTAGTGAGGAACATATTGCATTTACATTATGAAGCAAGATACAGAAACGAGTAAACAATCGTTTTCACCCACGAGAATGCATGTCTTTGCTTTGGCTTGTGAACAATTATAGATAAGTTAAACGTAAATAATCCGACTGTCACTCATCGGAGACTTCATACACTTTATAGAAACTTGTGAAATTGTTCAGACAGAATCATATGACTGATATACTCAATGTATTAAAGCTACATCATACAGCGTTTAAAGAAGTGGACTAAGTGAGTGCGACGTCACCCATAGCGTCCGGCTCCAGTCAAATGAAGCTAATCGAGGCTAGCGGTTATACGGGCGAATTTGGAGGCGAGTTCCATATTAGGAATTCTGACCACGAGTACCATAGCAACTAAAGAGCCAATCCGGAGCGAGGCTGTTCAAGGCAACACCCTTCCCCGTGTGCACCGCTGGTTTAGCAGGGAGCAGGCGCTTAGCAACGCTGTTAATCAAACCTGTTGCTAACGCTGGCGGGGGCGACCTCGGGGAAAGAAGGTGCCTGATTCGTCTGTTATTAATGTTCATATCTTGATTTACGGACACAATAGCGAAATAAAAATACCAGGATCATGTTTAGCGGGTTAATACGAACATTTTAAGAACAAAATGACGACAGTGACAGCAGCGGTTACAGAGAGAGGGACGACAGTTTTTCAAAAGAAAGTGAATTGGGGTCAGTTGATGGAGCTAGAAGCGCGCTCATGCTCACTTCCTATTTGGAACGTGGCGGCTAGCGGGTTAGCTATGTCCATTTATATATACAGCCTATGAGCTACCATCTGTAATTAGACTGACCCTGTTGTATTCTCACATATCACCACTAGATGCTGTCTAACTTACTGCTGTCCCATAGTGTGCCAGCTTTGGCCTAACGGAAGAAGACTAAAGAGCACAAGTGAGCCTGGACAAAAACCTGCCATCTACTGGTAAAAAAAACAACAAAAAAATAAAATAAACTTATGGATGTTTGAAGGCGTTGTTCCTTATATTTATATTTTTAAAATGGGGAAAAACAGAACTACTTTATTTTGCTTTGGAGTGGTCCAAAGTTGTTCCCCACTTACCGTATACTTTCCGAGCATCTTAATTATTCACGGCGATGACTTTATAAGGCCCTTTAAGCTGTTTTTTGTATTATTAAGAGAAATGTCTATACTCAAAAGACAAAAAATGCGTCCAGTTCTAAAGAAATATGATTACACGAAATGAATACAGATCTGAAAAGGTGTTTTTTGACACTGAAATGCTGCTCGAATTTCTGAAACGGAAAGACAAAATAACAAGACATTCGTGAAATAGTGGCCTTCAATTTGCTTTAAAACAACAGGACACTGGACAGTTTAACCAGACGTTCCTCTGACCCACAGTTGGTCTCAACTGCATCAGAAACCTGCCATTGAAAAAATCTTGTTTTAAACCAAAAGAATTTTTCTGTCTGAATAAGTACGATTTAACCTTTAAAGGTCCTGTATTGCACAAAATTGACTCTTGTGAGCTTCAACCCATGTTATAAAGCTGTTACCTCCTCAAAAACATACCTGGAGTAGTGTTTTGTTTCATTCACATATATTTGAGTGACACTTTATTATTAGTCTGTCTACAGCTACAAGGCTCAAAATGCTCTGTTCCATCTTCGTGATGCCATGAAGTGGTAGTTTTCAAGTTAACAGCTACATTTTACCTTTAGTTCAGTAGAGATTGGCAATTCTAGATCTGAAATCATCCAAATGATTCTAGTGAAGGTGTGTGGAGTTCAAAAACAGATTAGAACACTTTGCAACAGCATTATAACATAGATAAAAAATAGTGTAATATGGGCCAATTAAAGGAATTTCTCTTTCTAAGGCAGCAAAAAGTTCTTTTGTTCACTACTTTTACAATATAATACACTATATAAATACTATAATCTATTAATGAGGTGGATACAGATTTTAATTACACAGAAAACGCTAGTCACGAGGTCTTTAAAGCTACTCTAGGTTACTTTTCTAGTGGAGGGTTGGCTTGAGTCCATGGAGATGTGGTTGCGTTGTTTGGAACGTTCCACAGTATGGCATTAAACATATGTTTCTCCATAGAGACAAGCAGATCTGTGGAGAGGCGAGTCAGCTCACAGTAAGAGTGCATGTTTTTCATGGTCATGTTTTTAGCAGTTGGATAAATGGAAGATAGATACGTTTAATGTCGTACAGTGGAACATTCCAGGAAAAAACAATATCTCCAAGCAAATGGCCAACACCCAACCAGAAAAGTTGCATAGTGCACGTTTTAAATTTGCGGTTTTGTAGCTAAAGGTCCTATATTACGCAAAATTGACTCTTGTGAGATTTAAGCCATGTTATAATGTTTGAGTTATTAGTCTGTGTTCATCTCCAAAACTCAAAATGCTCAGTTCCACCTTGTGATGTCATGTAGTGGTAGTTTTCAAGTTAACAGCTCCTCTTACCTTTTGTTCAGTAGAGAACAAAATTCCAGCGCTGAAATTATCCAAATGATTCTAGTGACGGCGTGTAGAGTTTAAAAACACAGTGAAGCACTTCCTGTATCACCACATGACATCACAAGGTGGAACAGAGTGTTTTCTGTTTGAAAGAAGAACTGGGAAATCTGTCATAAAGTTTATAGCTCAAGATGCAAATGCAAAAACCAGTAATTAGAAGAAAAGACAACATTTCTGATTAGCGTCTGAGAAATTTCCGCATTTGAAACGAAAAAATAAAAACAGTATTGTGGGTATTTACACAACGGGAGCCTCCTCCGCACACGTGGGACCAGAACAGATGGACTCTATACAACAGCGTGCAGGCCTGACATCACACGAGCCACATGCCGCCTTTCACTTTAAATAAAACTCATTAAACCCAGAGACGCATCAAACAAACACTGACTCACCACCGCTGCCTCCCCAACGCCTCATCTCCGCTCGAGGAGACTGGGTGTTCTTCAACTTATTTACCACGCTCAAAGTATCGAAGGAGATCGTGAGAACGTTTCTGCTTTTGAACCAGAGATGGGCAGTACCGCAATTTTTGGTATTGATGTAAAACCAAGTAATTTTTCAATACCGATACCAATACTCGATACTAGTCTAAACTTGGGTAAAGGCATTGCAATAAATATAATGATAAAATGTGTCTGAAATTGATGCGTAGCGACAGTAGCTCAGTTGGTAGATTGTTTGTCCATGAGCTGAAGGTTGGCAGTTCGAATCCCGCTCTCGACATAAAGATCAGTGGTTGCGGTCAAATCAAGCCACATGTTGGTGATGCGATTCCAGCTCCCGCAGATGAATACTGTTGTTGTTGTGTCCTTGGGCAAGACACTTAACCCACCTCACCCCCAGTGTCTGCGTATGTAGGTGGAAAAGCGCTGTATAAAAATGTGACCATTTCCCATTTTGCCATTTTAAAATGTGCAGATGTTAATTAGTATCAATATTTGCAAAGCCATATTGCTCCCGACATTTGTGCTCAGTCAGTATCGATATATCGAGGCTTCGATACCGATAATCCCATCCCTATTTTGTACAAATGCGTTTGTTCTCCCATGCATGTTCTTTGTATGTAAAGTTGGTGTTCGTTTTCATCGCGGGCGCAGAAAACCAGTTCACGTAGTATTATATATTGTGTCCTTTGGCAAGACACTTCATGAACACGATTGGCAGTGATCAGAACGATGCAACATAAACCCCAATATAAATATAGCCAATTATTAGTTGTGCTTATTATCACTGATCTTACTCGCATTTATTCAGTTTGGTGTTTTTTCGCTCAAAATACCCTGAAAACATGCACTCTTATGTGAGAGGGGTCGCCTTTCCACAGATCTGACCAGTAACTTGCCTGATGGCGTGTCCTGCTTGTTGTTATGGACATAGGTAAGAGCAATGCCATTCTACGGAACATTCCAGGCGAAGCAATGGCGTATCCATGGAGACAAGTGGTGGCTAGCGCAATGAACTGTTTGTGGTATGTATTGGTGAATTTGAAGTCTTCCCATAAAAAATAAATAAATAAAAATAAATAATAAACAAATAAAATAAAATGCATAAATAATAATAATAACAACAACAAAAATAACAACAATAATGACAGTAATAATAATAATAATAATAATAATTGACTTTTTCAGACTTTTTTAATGGACAAAGTGTGAGATCAGGAGCACTTTTGTCTGTAACGCTCAGCAGTCGGCTCTTAATTGAAAAGCTTTTTTTTCCCAGAAATCATTTCAGCAAATTTTATGAATTATTGATACGAATAAAAGACAGAGGCAAAGTGGCCCAACATGTCTGATCGTTGATACAAGCGAAAGAGAAATCGCTGGGCTGCTGCTTGATATAAATGGTTTCTGCTCTCACTGTCGAGGAGGAAAATACTTTCATTAATTAGAGCTTTTGTGAACATTTTTCACTAAGACTCAAACCGTGGCTTCAGACAAATGGATGTCGCTCAGAGCAGAGGCAGCTGGGGCTCACTCGTCTCTGATAAAACACCAAAAATGATCCAAAAATGCTGTCACTTCTTGCTTCACTTGTGTATTTACGAATATGTTTATTGGCGTTGTTCATCAAATGTGTATTGTGTTTGTCATAAAAGTGAAGATAGTGATGAAAATACTCTACAAACTAAACTAAACAAACTAAAATTGTAAATACAAGACTTACAGGGTTGGCACAGTGGTAAGAGTGTTCACCCAAAACCAGAAGGTTCGCAGTTCTGATAAGGTTGTCCAAGCTATAGTTGCTAGTTTAGTACAGGCCGTCTGAACACTGAATGGGTGTGGTAAATGTGTACGGACTTTAAAAGGCACTGTGTAACTTTTCGCAAATTAGTTTTTTAACCTTAAGGGGGTAAAAGGAAGGGAAGCACGGCCTCTGATTGGCTTGGTGACTGTCAATGTCTTCGCTGATTGGCTAACCCAAACCGTTTCGCTAATTTTAACCATACAGCCAATCCGTATACTTGACAGGCCGGATGAAGGCAGCCAATCAGACGCCGTCATCGGGAATCCACGAAAAGTGTCCGGCACCTGCGCTTGCCCTTGAATGTTTCAGCTTATTTTGTATTTGTTCAATTATAGAAGTTTTAATTGCTAAAAAAAAAAGATACTTGGACATGTGGCGTCACCTTCTTGTCACTACAGATATGGACAGACAACGAGGAGCAAGTTTTGGATTACCACCTGATGATGTCACAAGTTGGCCCCTATGATTTTGAGGGAAAATAATGCAAGAATATTTAAACAAAACAAATATAATTCAAACAATTTTGAAAGTAAAAAGAACAACCTATTTGAACCCAGCTAGTCTTAATTCAGTCGTCATAAGCTATTGCTATTGCTACACTTTGAGGACACTTTCCTATCTTCTTCTTTCTATCTATCTTCTTTTTAATTGTCAATCGCCATGGCAACTGTCCTAATTCCTCATCATTCTGAAACCTATAGATAGCGGAAACAATAATTTTTCAAGGGACATACAAAAAAAGTTTGCCAAGAGTATAGCTTTTGTCAAACGACTTCCCAACTTTTCCAGCAGATCTGAAATCCAGAGCTGGGGAGAGTATAAAGCGAAAGTGGATTTTACAGTGTATCTGGTGGCTTTCTTCTTCTGTTGTCAATTAGAGCGGGCGTCTGAGCACCTGCACGGTCACAGCGGCTCTGTGTCCACTGTCCACAGAGTTCCTAATGAGAAGCTTTGTGCGTGTTCGATATGGCCCCAGTACATGGTAATTAGGGTGTAGCAAGCACCGCCGACATCAAGGACTCTCCCTGCTACAGACTCCCAAGCTAACTTTGACACTACCCAAACTTAGATTCAATACTCTGCCAAAGTACAAATGACCAGGAAGAGAATGAAGTTGCGTAGATGTTGAAGTACACGAGGAATACTATACCTTCTCCGAAGGTTGGCGGTTCAAATCCTGCTCTTGACATAAACATCATTGGCTGAGCAGTCAGATCCACTAACCCACACGTTGGTGGTGCAAATCCAACTCCCACAGATAAATGCTGTTGTTGTGTCCATGGGCAAGACACTTAACCCACCTGAACCCCAGTGTCTGCTTACACTGGTGTATGAATGTGTGTGTGTGAATGGGTGAGTGGTTCTTTGATGTAAAGCGCTTTGAGTGACTTGAAGGTGGAAAAACGCTATATAGAAATGTGACCAAAGTGACCAATGACAATATGGGGTCAGTATTTATCGTGGCACTTTTTCTTTCTAGAGTACCACACTGCCTGGCCAAAAAAAAAAAATCGCCACCTGGATTTAACTAAGCAAATAGGTACGAGCCTCCTATTGCATAATTACTGCAGGTTCAGCAACAGTCTGTGCTCAAAGAATGAGGTCAGCTGACCACCTGAATATACTGAATGACCAGGTTATTCCATCAATGGATTTGTTCTTCCCTGATGGCACGGGCATATTCCAAGATGACAATGCCAGGATTCATCAGGCTCAGATTGTGAAAGAGTGGATCAGGAGCACGAGACGTCATTTTCACACATGGATTGGCCACCACAGAGTCCAGACCTTAACCCCATTGAGAATCTTTGGGATGTGCTGGAGAAGGCTTTGCGCAGCGTCAGACTCTACCATCATCAACGCAAGATCTTGGTGAAAAATTAATGCAACACTGGATGGAAATAAATCTTGTGACATTGCAGAAGCTTATGGAAACAACGCCACAGCGAATGCCGTAATCAAAGCTAAAGGCATCCAACGAAATATTAGAGTTTGTGACCTTTTTTTTTGGCCAGGCAGTGTAGTTTGAAACCCGCTTCCACCAGTGCTTATACGTTTGTTGTGTCCTTAGGCAACGCACTTCATTCACCTGGCTTTAGCACCGTTGTGTGAGAGTGATGGATGGGTATAAAGAAGTGGACTAAGTGAGTGTGACGTCACCCACAGCGTTCGACTAGAGTCAAATGAAGCTCATCAAGGGCTAGCAGTTATGGGGCGAATTTGGAGCCGAGTTCCATGTTTGGAATTCCGACGAGTATCATAGCGACCAAAGAGTGAATCCGGAGCCAGGCTGTTGAAGGTAACGCCCCTTCCCGCCCGTACCGCTGGTTTAGCAGGAAGCATCGCTGTCAATCAAACCTGTTGCTAGGCGCCTGAAAAGGTCTTTATTAATGTTCATATGTTCATTTACCCAGAATAGCGAAATAAAAACACCAGGATCATGTAGAGCGGGTTAATACGAACAATTTAACATCAAAATGACGAGGTTGACAGCCCCTTCTCCTTATTGGACAAGACATAGTAGGTGAACTGTTGGCAATATTGCAACTACTTTTCAGTTAATGTTGGTTAAAAGTGCTGACTTCTTCAGATTTTTATCCTCTTGAAAATGTGCAAAGCAAAACTAGTTCCTTTTACACAGTTAGCAGAGGTCCAAAGTTATTCCTCACTTTCTTTTTGTGGTGAATAATTAGGATGTTCGAAATACAAAACTTTAAAAGCGCGTTTCTCAACTTTCAAAGGTCAGATCGGAGTTTTTGCCACCTAAAAACAACAAAACATACTAACAGCACACTTCCTGATTCTCGGAGGACAAAACGCTTTATAATTGGATACTGACAGGTAAAAGTGGTCTCATTTCTGCGTTAAGAGCTGCTTATACAATATATCTGCACTGGGGTTAAACTAATTTGGCTCAACACAGGCAAAATTATGGTGCAGACACTTGCAAAAATGTTTTTATTATATGAATAATTGGTTCCACTGTATTAAATATTCAATTGTTCACTGAAGTGCAGAGCATAGCATAGTGACAAATGAAGTGGGTTTGGTATTTAAGGACAGTGTTGTGAAGACTTACCTGTTTATGCATTCAGTGACAGCTCTGCCCATGTTAAGACAAAGATTCCTCTAAATTGGAAGCTTATGAAATGCTAAATCTCCCCAAGCAATGCTATTTTAAAGTGATTTATTTTGACAGCAATGGAATAAAACTTCTTGCTTTAAGTTTCTTCACAAGTTAGACAGACACTAAAGGTCTTTATTGGCAATAACAAGACAATTCTTCCCAACTCATACTCTTTTAATTTTCAGCCAAGCGTTGGGTAAAACAGGGACATACGTTTAGCAGCTATAGCGCTCCTGCGGTTGTCGTCACACAATCCCAGCATGCACCTCCAAACCCCATACTGGCAGTGGTCGCGGCTGAGAATTCCCATAGAAACAGACTATTTTAAGATAAATCATTGTTTACGATTTCATTTTAAAAAAAACTCCAAAAGCGGACTCAGTGCCATTCACTACAGCTAATGCGCCACTGCCAATATGGCGTCCCTGTCAAATGGAGTCCCGTGGGTGCAGGAGCTCTGTTGGCGTTTTCAGCTCAAAACGGTTTGAATTGCTTCCAGTAGAAAGTCTCCAATGTGTAGGTCCCATTACAAAATTACTCAGAACTTCTAAACTACGTCTAAACATTGGTCAGTTGTGTTTTATAACTTATAACTGAAATGTAGCTTAGCCATTAGCAATAAGGGGGTGAAGGCTCTGGAGCACTGAAATTGTCAAAACTACTCCAGTGGCTGGTGTTCTGTTGCTCTCCCTGATGAAACTTTCCATTTATATAGATTTGGGGCTGATACAGAATTGGCTTATTTCAAATATTTAAAAAAAATGTAAAAATTGTAAATGGTCACATTTTTATACAGCACTTTTCCACTTTCAAGGCACTCAAAGCGTTTTACATCAACGAACCACTCACCCATTCACACACACGTTCATACACCAGTGTACGCAGACACTGGGGGCGAAGGGGTTAAGTGTCTTGCCCAAGGACACAACGAATCGCACCACCAACCTTTGGATCAGTGGACAAACATTTTACTAACTGAGCTACTGTCGCTCCCAAAAACTAAACAAAAAACAGGAACAAAATCTGCTAAAATTTGGAATTTCTAATATGGCCTATCAATATATTCATCATTAACGAAACATATTTCATTTTGTTATGTTTTAGTTAGAAATCTAGCTGAACATTTCCATTTGCTTTCTGCGTAATGACTTATAGAATCAACTGAATTTTGTAAAAAAAAAAAAACAACAGGAACAGGGCAACAAAATCTCCAAAATTATGCATGGAAATAGTAAACATTACCAATAGATTCATCATTGACACAACAACTTAAAATGTTCTTAGGTTTTACACAGAAACGATGCCAGTTAGAGAAATGGTAACTGAAATTTTCCTCCAGCCATTTTGCATTAACAGACCAACTTGCAAGCGTTTTTTTTTTTGTTTTTTTTGCGCTGTGTACACCCTCGCATTATGATTTAAAATTTATGATGTAGCTCAACCTTTCCAGTGACGGCTTTGTCTGTCTAACTGAAACTAAACTAGCTAATATATGCAGACAACATGACCTTGAAGAGTGAACAGGTCCCCGATGAGCGCTCCTTAAAATTCAACATAACATGGCTTTATGCTGTAGACATAATTAAACAGGATCTAGGTTGGACCAAACCCTAAAGATTTTGTGTCTCTCAAAAAATGTCCAGGGACAACGCTTAGTGTGCACAATACAAAGTAGCTACTTGAAAAGACAGCGGGAGTCCAGGCTAAAGGCAAGTTTGGAGAACTTTGCAGTAACGATGACCAGTCATTTTCTTTCAGAGTTGGGATGGGGAGGGTATAAACTCTAAAATTTCTTTCAATTTCAGGTGTGCCTTTCTCAAAATGGCCCTTAAAATACAGCAAAGGAGAAGAGACAAGGCTTCAGGTATTTAAAGGGCCTATATTTTCTATGTTATAAGGTTGTTTCTTCATCGCAAACAGACCTGGAGTTGTGTTTTGTTTCATTCACACATGTTTAACACACAAGTTGAGTTGAGTTCTTCTCTCAAATAGAAAACACTCATGCGGTAATACAGGAAGTGCTCCACTGTGTTTTTAAACTCCTTACACCTTCAGAATCATTTGGATCATTTCAGCCCTGGAATTACTGAACTAAAGGTAAAAGGAGCTGTTAACTTGAAAACTACCGCTACATGACATCACAAGGTGGAACAGAGCATTTTGAGCTTTGGAGATGTGGACAGACTGATAATAAAGTGTTACTCAAACATGTGTGAATGAAACAAACACAACTCCAGGTATGTTTTTGAGGAGGTAACAACATAATAACATGGATTAAAACTCATCAACTCCAGGATGTTTTTGAGGAGGTAACAACATAATAACATGGATTAAAACTCATAAGAATCCATTTTGTGTAATATAGGACCTTTAAGGAATGTAACAAAATAGTAAAGAATCCAGAAAGTAGATAATGATTAGTTAAAATATTAAAGAACGAGATGAGTATTTCACATTTTCAAAATTAAAATAATGTCTGTCTTTAGAAAATATATTGTAATGATGTGATATTTTGTGTCAGTAAAGAATCCAGAAAGAAGATAATGATTAGTTAAAATATTTTGATCACCTTGAGATGAGTATTTCACATTTTCAAAACTAAAATAATGTCTGTCTTTAGAAACTATATTGTAATGTGATATTTTGTGGTTAGTTCAACGCAACTGCTTTTGTATGTGACACTTGGTTGCTTTGCCGACGAGTTCATGTGAAGGTTCTATTGGTCAGTTACTGGTCTGTTTTGGAGACTGGCTCTAGTGAGTTGAGACTGCTGTTGTTTTGCTCTTGTTTTGCTGTGGGTTACAGCCTACAGCAGCTCTTGTGTTCAGAAAATAAACAGAAGACATTTGGTGTGTTTCCTTACACCAGAACGCTACAATACTTTACTAAACTAAAGTTTGGAGCTCCCTCTGCTGTCTGCAACAGGAATGAACCAATGAAATACCAAACAAAACAAAGTCCTTATGCACCGTGAATGCTAATGCTAATGCTAATAGAGCAACGCATTAGCTATGAACACAATTTGACCACAGAATGAGTCCAGTGATGGTTTATGAGCTTAAAACTGCATAGGAGAAGTTTGGAGTTTTATCTATGACGCAACTAAACAGGCAAAATACAAATGGCGCATTTCGAGCTCTCAGAGAAGAATGGAGTAATCAAATGGGATTTATTCAGTTACAGCTGTTTTACATGCATTCTTGCTGTGAGCAGGTTAGCCTCTCCGCAGACCTGACCTGTTACTTGTTTTACTGCTTACGACTAACGCAAGCAGTACTTTTAAATGTATTTATTAACGCATCAAGAAATTTTCCCGAGATTAACAGTGTGGCAGTGTAATTATAAGAATAGCAGACTTTCTTTGCGTACCTTTCCTGTTCTTGTTCTTGCCATTAAAGAATAAATCAGAACTAAAATAAATTCAAGGCTGTCTGGTTGAGACGGTGTTAAAATTTATGGCCGGCATTATTCAAACTGCCACAAGACGAACGTTAAGAAAGTTACACAAGGTCACACTTGTAGGGCGAAGAGAAAGTAATTATTATGATGAAGTTGGACAAATGGGGTCAGTACTTTTGTATACATTGTTTGATTACATAATATACTACCTATTACTACTACTACAATATAAAATGTATGGAGTCAGATCTGAGGGGTTTTGCACATTGTAACTACATGCAGTGATGGAAGAAGTCAGAGATGGACCGATATGACAGGCCGATATTTGCTCTTTTTAAGCGTTACTGTTATCGGCCTTAAATCTCCAGCAGAGGCCGATATTTAATTCTGGCCGACTTGCTGCCTAAAGAATATGCATAAAACTATATTTGAACATTTAAATGCAACGTGACTACAGCTCTCTTAAAGATTTATGGTAAAAATGGCTGTGGGTGAGTTTTAAGTCAATTTAAATTATATAATTTAGAGAAAATAATCAAAATCGGGTGGTAATAATCAAAATAATCAAAATCGGTTTCGGTATTGGTCATGAAAAACCCGTATTGGCCGATCTCTAGAAGAAGTACTTAATTATGTTACTTAAGTAAAAGTACAGATACAGTTTCGGCATCGGCCTTGAAAAAAACCATATCAGTCGACCGCTAGAGGAAGTATTTAATTATGTTACTTAAGTAAAAGTACAAATACAGAGGTAAAAAGTTACTCAAGTAAAAGTATCACATGAAAGTCTACTAAAAGTATTAAGTACCGTTAAAAATGTACTTTAAGAGTAAAAAGTAAAAGTATTGTTGTAAAGTAAAAGTGTTAATACATTTGTTAAATGTAGTGATATTGATTAAAATGAGACATATTTTGGTCAACAGTAGCAATACAAATCAATTTCTTATTTTTTCTTAGGAATTTTATGTATTTATTTTGTTTGCTCAAAGTCGAAACTTGAACTCAAAAACTTTGTCAGAATCTTACCACAAACATTGTAAAAATAACCCCTCAAGTCTTATGAAAAGTACTTTATACTTTTCAGTCCAGTTCAAAAATGTAGTGGAGTAGAAAGTACAGATACTGCTCTCAAATGTAGTGAAGTGAAAGTAAAAAGTATCCACTGTAAAATTCACTTAAGTAAAGTACAGATACCTAAAAAATTCTACTTAAGTACAGTACTTTACTACTTGTACTTCGTTACCTTCCACCACTGACTACATGGGATGTGGTTCTGTCAGTGTGAGGGGAGAACCAGGGACCACCCCTTGTGCTGACCTCAGCAGACTCCCATGATTGGAGGTTGTGCACTGGCAGCAGCATTTGTCTTTGATTAAAGAGCCCGTATTACACTATTTTCTGACCTATGTTATAATGTTGTTTCCTCATCACAAACAGACCTGGAATTGTGTTTTGTTTCATTCACACGTTGAACACATAAACCCTGTATATTTAGGTTGAGTTCTTCTCTCAAACAGAAAACACTCTGTTGCACCATGTGATGTCATGTGGTAATACAGGACGTGCACCACTGTGTTTTTAAACTCCACACACCTTCACTAGAATCATTTGGATGATTTCAGCCCTGGAATTGCCAATCTCTACTGAACAAAAGGTAAAAGGAGCTGTTAACTTGAAAACTACCGCTTCATGACATCACAAGGTGGAACAGAGCATGTTGAGCTTTGGAGATGTAAACAGACTAATAATAAAGGGTTACTCAAACATGTGTGAATGAAACAAAACACAACTCCAAGTATATTTTTGATGAAATAACAACATTATAACATGGCTTCAATTTTGCTTCATATAGGACCTTTAATGCCATACTGTGGAACATTCTAAGCAAAACCATAACACCTCTACGGAGAGAAGCAGGCCGACCATCCAGCACAAAAGTTACCCAAGACACCTTTAAACAACAACAAAATACAAAAGTGTAATCTGTAACAACTACTTTCAAATGCAAACTTACCAACCCACGTCTCTGGCCTCATACGCCTCTTACGCGCCTGGAAGGGAGGAGGCGGCCTTATTTGAAATCAGAATAGTCTCCGCTCCCCGTGGAGATGGCTGATTGCTACAACAACCCAGAGCCTGAGTGGACACCAGCGCGTTCTGTTCTACCAGAGCCAGCTGCAGCACTTCACACTCTCTGCCTCTGTCACACTGAGCTCTCAAACTTCAGGACAAACAACACCAGCTTAAGCAGAAGACACGGCTGGGTTTAACATTTTAATATTACACAACAAGTTCAGTTAGAAATGACTCTAGCATAAGGTTAAATTATCTTGAGACTTGTAGGCCTATCACGATAATGACTATATCGACTTATCTTTTTGCACTAGTGTTGCGTTTTTTCTTTCCTTTTTTTTTGTATCTGTGTAATCCCTCAGTCGTCCAGGACTGATCCATAGCAAAAGAAAAATAAAATCTGTAAAATGGACAAAACGCTGTAGGAGTGAAGACGTTTCACTGCTCACCCAAGCTGCTTCTTCAGTTCTGGTCAGATTACTACTGGACACTGCCTTATATCTGTCTGAAGGGAGGAGCTAACTACACTGAAAATAAAAATATCTATTGTTTACAGTTTCTGTTTGTAGGCTAGGTCTACTGTACTACCCTAAGTGTGCACTGTGTCCTACTTAGCATAGTCATTCAAGCCCCTAATGAGTGGTTTCACACCTATTAGCGTCCTGACTAGCCCTATTGTTTTCTTTGTTTTCTTTGTTTTGCTTTGGCTCTGAGGATGGAGTTATAGATGGAGCATAGATGATGTCTGAGGCCCCCATTCCTGTTCAAACAAAAATACTGCTGTTCAAACTTTAACTCTCCTCTCAAACCATTTCTGTCTTTCTTTTTTTGTAGTATTAAGCCTGATAACATTTGAGCTGTAGCTGGTTGAATAATTAACATCTATGACACATTATAGTTATTAAATTGAAAACAGAAAAACTCCCACACTGTCTATCTTGCAAAAAGTGAGCTTTATTTACAGTGGAGCAGAAACGTTTCGGCAGCTAGACCTTCATCAGGCAAATGGTCTATTGCCTCTCCAGTGCACCTGGCTTCAGAAATACAATGTGTGAAGCATCCTCTTTAGCTTAACATTATAAATACTAAACTAAACAATCTACAAAACTCTTTAATTGTGCTATTTATGCATTACTGGTCACATTTTTTCCAATATGGTTCACTTAACAAAAAGGTTTACTGCAGGACTTACTTTAAGATTCTGATGATGGTTTTTAAATGTCTCCATGGGTTGGCCCCTCCCCTGTCTCTCCGAGCTTCTGTTTGTCCATGTTCCCAGTCGAACTTTGAGATCAGCAGACCAGATGGTTTTGGATGTTCCAAGGTCCCGGGCTGAAAACTCGAGGGGACCGGGCTTTTTCTGTAGCTGGTCCCAGACTCTGGAACAATCTTCCTCTGTGTATTAGAACAGCCCAATCTTTAAGTATTTTTAAATCTTTGCTGAAAACTCATTTGTTGCAGTGGCTTTTAACAGAAGCTGAGCGTGACTCTTGTATTGTATTGTATTTGTTTTGTTCTATTGTGTTTTTGCATGTTTTGTTTTATAAGACTGCACTTTGTATCGCCTTTGTACAGCACTTTAGGCGGCGCTGGTAGTTTTTAAATGTGCTTTATGAATAAATTTGACTTGCCTTGACTACTGCTATCATCCTGCTTTTGAGTTATTGTGTCAGTGCTAAAAGTAGTTTCAGTATTATCGTGTACATGTATTGTCTTATAAATGCTGCATCCAAAATCTGTTATTCTCAACAGAGCTTTGCTTGAACTTTATAGAAATCAGCCATGTTTGAATTTGTATAGTGCAAAACACCCATAGAGATGCAATAGCAAAAAAACAGGCTGCCCCAAAGAGCACATAATTCTCGAAAATGAGACTACAGTAGAAGAAGAATTTTTATAGGGTGTGAACTAGCCAGGGGCACTGACATTTGACTGGCTGGAATTTAAAAATGAGCATTGGTTTAGCTACATATATCATGGACCAACAGGAGCTCAGTTGGTAGAGTGTTTGTCCACTGATCTGAAGGTTGGCAGTTTGAATCCTGCTCTCGACATAAACATCAATGGTTGAGCAGTCAGATCCATTGGCCCACAGGTTGGCGGTGTGATTCCAGTTTCTACAGATGAATGCTATCTTTGTGTCCTTGGGCAAGGCACTTAAGAAACTTGGTGTATAAAGCTTGATGGAAAGCGCTTTGAAGGTGGAAAAGCACTATATAGAAAAATGGTGGTTTGAGAGGGGAGTTAAAGAAGCCATTTTTGTTGGGAAAGACAGTCCTTCCTTGAACAGGAATGGGGGCCTTAGACATCATCTTTCCCCCATCTATAACTCCATCCTCAGACCCAAAGAAAACAAAAGAAACAAAGAGAACAATAGAGCGAGCCGGTATGCCAATAGGTGTGAAAACACCCATTTAAGAGTTGAATGAATATGCTAAATATGGCTCAGGCACAGTGCACACTCAGTGTAGCTCAATAGACCTGCCTACAAACAGAAACTGTAAACAATACCTGTTTCCAGTTTCAGTGTAGTTAGCCCCTCAAAATTCAAATAGATATAAGGCAGTGTCCAGCAGTAATCTGACCAGAACTGAAGAAGTGGCTTGGATGAACAGCAAAACGTCTTCACTCCTACAACTTTTTGTCCAGGTGGCAGATTTTACTTTTGGCTTTTACACTATATAGAAATTTGACCATTTACCATAAGTTACCATGACTGGAAATGCAGTGGTTTATCACAAGATCAAGTCAGCGTTTGGGGAAAAAATATGTGCTTTTTGCTGTCTTGTTTTTGCCTGAGTCTGCATTCTCTCTCATCTTAACATTTCATTGCTCTTTGTAGCTCCATCTTAGGTAAAGTGAGCCAGAAGCTACAACCCCCAGAGTGCACTTCAAAAATGGCTTAAGACTCCACCTGTTTGAAATAATTTGAAATAAATGCGTTTACATAATTAGAAATCTCTCTCTAAATTACCAATTATTGGGTATACAGACACAAAATTGCATTAGAGTTGAAATGTATAGAGCAACCTTAAGTAAATAATCATTATTTATCTACCTTCTCTCATTCCTAACCACAGAAGGTCAAGATGGACGTTCCAATTGACCATATAAAAACTATACTCACCTTGGCTAAATCGAACACCGAGGTATAAAATGAACCTGTAGGTGTAATACAAAATTGTCATTCTTTCTCAGTTAATTGAAAAATATTTCCATCGAGAAAAGCATCCTCACCATTCAGCATAAATCTATAGTTCTGTACCTAGTAAACGGACAAGGACAGCTGCAAGCCACACGTTCTAATTGGATTCCTG
Source organism: Periophthalmodon schlosseri (assembly GCA_000787095.1). Taxonomy (NCBI): domain Eukaryota; kingdom Metazoa; phylum Chordata; class Actinopteri; order Gobiiformes; family Gobiidae; genus Periophthalmodon; species Periophthalmodon schlosseri. The sequence continues at coordinate 58,356 of KN485805.1, forward strand.
GGAGAATGACAGTGTTTTTGAATGTCATAAAAACCCAAGTAAAAGAACATGTGTAGATATTAGCCGTCAAATAGGTTGGCATTGAATCCACCTGTCCTTGCACTCAGATTATCATATCTTTCTTGACATGGGCAGATTGAAAATGCGTCCTCCATACTGTTTTTTAAATTTGGTTGGCTATAGTCTACAAAGGAGACTTAATAGCTGGTAAAAACATGTGTATTGTATAATCTATTGGAGAGGAAATGATACTCGTAAAAGACTGGAACACCAAGGTTTTCTGAGGGTCACGGCTCAACATTCAAGCTCCATTTTGTTTAACTGAAAATTTTTCATGCGAGTAGTGCTTTGCTGTAGTAAAAAGAATGGACAAGCTAGCAATACAACCATAGACTGTATATATAAATGGACATAGCTAACCTGCTAGCTGCTGTGTTCCAAATAGGAAGTGCGCGTGGGGGTGCTTCCCGCTCGACTCTGGCTCCAATTCGCTTTACAGTTTGCAGCTCTACATGATCCTGGTGTTTTTATTTCGCTATTTTGTCCATAAATCACGATATGAACATTAATAACAGACAAATCAGGCGCCTTCTTTCCCCGTGGTCGCTCCTGCTAACATTAGCAACACGTTTGATTGGCAGTGTTGCTAAGCGCCTGCTCCCTGCTAAACCAGCGATGCGTGCGGGAAGGGGCGTTACCTTCAACAGCCTGGCTCCAGATTGGGCCTTTGGTTGCTATGATACTTGTGGTAGGACCTCGGTTCCAAATTCACCCCTATAACTGTTAGCCTCGATGAGCTTCATTTGACTGGAGCCGAACGCTATGGGTGATGTCACACTCGCTTAGTCCACTTCTTTATACAGTCTGTGGATACAACTTTTACCTTTTGGAAAATGTAACTCCTTCAGAATTTACCCTGCTTCAAGATACAGAAGAAGGCAAGGCAAGTTTATTTGTACAGCACAATTCATACACAAGGCAATTCAAAGTGCTTTACAGAATAAGAAAGACATTAAAATCACAATACAGCAAATCAAAACATAAATAATCACAAATAATCATCATAAAATTAACTTTAAAGGAGAAAAATGCAGAATAAAAACCTTATAAAATACAATACAATAATACAATAATTCTATAGACAAGAGCAGTGCATTTTTATTTATTTATTTTTTGGTCCGGGACAGTGCATATTAATGAATACACACTACATACATGCTGTAAACCTGCCAGATTGTAATTTCCATCTGTTCGCTCCCTCAAACACACTCGCACACCAGTACACAGACAGTAGAGGCGAGGTCAGGGAAGTGTCTTACCTAAGGACACAACAACAGTTTGCACCAGAGCTACTGCTACCCTAATACGGTGCCTGGTATTCCCAGCGGTCCCCCATCCAAAATCGAACCAGACCCAACCCTGCTTAGCTTCCAAGATAATATGGGATCAGGCTTTCACTATGGTCAGAACTGATCCAGATCGATCTAGATAAAAGAATACATACATGGAACAGGGATTAGTCTCGACAAACTTTTTTATGTTTTTTCCATCCCTCAGATACAACTGCTTACCTCCAAGATCATGGTTTGAAAATGTGAGAAATCAGTAGAGAAATGTGGACTTTTTAGCGTATCGGCTATCGGCCTTAAATCTCCAACAGTGGCCGTTACTTTGTTTGGCTCAACCTAAATATGCATAAAGAATATATATACATACAACTTTAGTCCAAAGATGGTACTGCAAAAATGTGACTACACTACTTTCTTACCCAGTTTATAGTAAAACAAGGTAGTGGATAAGTTTGTACTGAAATTCAAATTAGATCATTTGGAGAAAATATCAGCCAAAGGTTTCTCTGGATTCTTAACAATCTGTGACAGCATCGGCCATGGAAAAATCCCACATCGTCGATCTCTAGAAATTAGATGTTGGCAAGTTTCTGTTTGTAGGCTAGGTCTGTTGTGCTTCCCTAAGTGTGCGCTGTGCCTGGGTCCTACTTAGCATAGTCATTCAAGCCCCTAATGAGTGATTTTACCCCTATTAGCATCCTGGCTAGCCCTACTGTTTTCTTAGTTTGGGTCTGAGGATGGAGCAAAAGACGAAGTCTAAATCTGTCAACTGGACAAATCGTTGTAGGAGTGAAGACGTTTCGCTGCTCATCCAAGCCGCTTCTTCAGTTCTAGTCAGATTGCTGGTGGACACTGCCTAATATCTACCCGAAGGGAGGGGGCTAACTACACTGAAACTGTAAACAACTATTGTCTCCAGTTTCGGCCTAACGACCTATTCAACCTTTAACGACCCCCTATTGTTCTCTTTGTTCCTATTTGTTTTGGGTCTGACCTATTCAACCTTTAAGGACCCCCTATTGTTCTCTTTGTTCCTATTTGTTTTGGGTCTATTTGTTTTGGGTCTTTTGCTATGGATCAGACCTGGACGACTGAGGGACTACACAGATGTCTGAGGATGGACTTATAGATAGGGGATAGATGATGTCTGAGGCCCCCCATTCCTATTCAAGGAAGGATCGTCTTTCCTAACAAAAATTGCTTCTTTAACTCCCCTCTCAAACCATTTATTTTCTTTGGCTAAGATCTGCACCTCACTATCTTCAAAGGAGTGGTTAGTGGCTTTGAGATGGAGATGTAGGCAGACTTCTTTTGCGATGGATCAATAATACCAAAATTCCAAAATTCCATAGTTTAACTATATACCACAAAACGGGGAGGCTAAAGGCTTAACATGGAAGTTCGGTTTTCCACAGAGTTGTAATCGGGCAGAGAAGACTTGTGTAGCTCCAGGCACAGTTACATAGATACTGACCTAAGCATGTTTAAGTAGGTGGAATACTATCAATGCTTTATATAACAGAGGAGCAAACGGCCTTATATATTACCATTATGTCACGGTATCTTTTCTCATGTTTGACCTGCGCTGGTTCAAAGACACAGGCCCAGTGCTTTTTAATTGAATGCAGACATATAGTTCGTGTTTGTGGTTGTTGTGGGGTTTTTATCCTGTTTGATGTTTGACCATTGTGTGGAAGGAGAATGCCTTTAAATGTACAAGGTTCACAGCTTCAAAAGGTGTTTTCTAATTAATCCAGACACAGCGGTGGAGAATGTATATCATTTCTGAAATAACAGTACATAATGGTATAAAGATGTAGTGTGTAAAGCAAAAAAAGAAAGTTTCAGTAAACGTAAGTTTATGTATGATTCTATGATTGTTCTTAAAGTCTACTACTGCAGATCTGACACATGGAGATACAGTTGAAACCAGAAGTTTACGTACACTATATAAAGAGACACATTTTACTTTACAGTCAAACTGCAATTGAAAGCACACACCACATCAAAACTGGCAAACTGGTTTTCACTGAAGGATCTGGCAACCCCCAAATTACATTCTGATTCTGCTTTCTGATTAGATAACCAGTTTGAGAACCAAAATACTACATTTCAACAACTTTTACTTCATATGAAATGTTTTTGGAACTATGACAACATGAACCAGGCAATTGTTATCTGAAAAATAAATACTTAATGTGATTATTTTAGGACACAGACTGGAAATGGAATACGTAAAGATGATCTAACTTTTCTTGTGCAGGCTCAGTATATCATTAATCACTATCTATCACTCCATCTATCAATTTATCCGTCTAACCGTCCATCTATAGATAGTGATTAATGCTATACTGTGGAACATGCTAGCCAATGCAATAACATCACCACGGAGACAAGCGGGAGGTGAGCCCGCACAAGAAAAGTTAGAGCATCTTTACGTATTCCATTTCCAATCTCCATCCCCAGATTACATTAAGTATTTATTTTTCAGATAACATCAGAAAGCAAAATGAGCCTGTCATTTGGGGGTTGCCAGATCCTACAATGAAATCCAGTTTGCCAGTTTTGATATGGTGTGTGCTTACAGTTGCAGTTATGATTGTGGGCGACAGTAGAGTGAATACTGTCGTTGTGTCCTTGGGCAAGATACTTAACCCACGTCGCTCCTAATGTCTGCGTACACTGGTGTTGAATGTGTGTGTGAATGGGTGAGCGGTTCCTCGATGTAAAGCGCTTTTAATGCCTAGAAGGTGGAAAAGCGCTATATAAAAATGTTACCATTTACCATTGGAATGTAATTTCTAAACCAGAGGGAGTTTGCAGTTTTCTCCTTCTGGATGAGCAATCTACAACCATATTACACAAACGTTAATATTGATAGTATTAAACCAGGTATTAACTTTGTATAACTTCCTGTGATAGTATACTGCAGTATTTCCAAACCTGCACTCGCGTTTCATCAGACACACAGTTCATAACCCCATGTTTCGATTTCTCTCCACACTCGCCCTGGTCTAAGGTTATATCAGGAGTGGATCCATGCTCCAGCAGATGTGTGGAGGAGCTGACGCCCTAACCCTGAGGTCAAACACTGCAGTACGTTTAGCAGCGGGACAATGGAAGAACAAATACAGGAAGAGAGAGGCCACCAGAGGTCTCACTCCATCTGTTACTATGGCTGTGTTAGCGCCACTACCCACAACATATCAAAGTTGGACTAAATCGGAACTTAATTTTTTACTAGACCAGGACTAAACCAGGACTAGAGGGACCAAGTTACTGATCTGTTTTGGAGACTGGCTCTAGTGAGTTGAGACTGCTGTTGTTTTGCTGTTGTTTTGGAGTGGGTTATGGCCTATAGTAGCCCTTGTGTTCAGAAAATAAACAACCAGAAGAAATTCGGCATGTTTCCTTATAACAGAACGCTACAATATGTTATAATCAGTGCCACCAACCACCGCTCAGAGCATGAAGATCTCTATAATTGAAGATCTTCTTATATACCATTACTTGTCATTGGCTTACATTTGCTCTGTCTCCAGGTGCATTGGCACGACACCTAAGACATAGCAAAGGAAAAATATAAAATCTGTCAACTGGACAAAACGTTGTAGGAGTAAAGACGTTTCACTGCTCGTCCAAGCCGCTTCTTCAGTTCTGGTCAGATCACTGCTGGACACTGCCTTATATCTGTCTGAAGGGAGGAGCTAACTACACTGAAACTAAAAACACCTATTGTTTACCGTTTCTGTTTGTAGACTAGGTCTATTGAGCTACACTAAGTGTGCACTGTGCCTGGGTCCTACTTAGCATAGTCATTCAAGCCCCTAATGAGTGATTTCACATCTGTTAGCATCCTGGCTAGCCCTATTGTTTTCTTTGTTTTGCTTTGGCTCTGAGGATGGAGTTATAGATGGGGGATGGATGATGTCTAAGGCCCCCGTTCCTGTTCAAGGAAGGATTGTCTTTCCTAACAAAAATTGTGTCTTTAACTCTCCTCTCGAACCATTTATTTTCTTCGTTTTGTCCAGTTGACAGATTTTATATTTTTCCTTTGCTGTGGATCAGGCCTGGATGACTGAGGGATTACACAGACAACACCTAAGAGGTAGGCCCAGAGCTTATTGCAGTATAAGTAAGGGCGTCCTATAGCCTATTGTGTCATTATACATAAGGAAAATGGTAAATGGTAAGTTTTGGCTCGATCATCCCCTGCATGTTCAGATCATACATATCACACACTCAGACCTACTTAAAGTGACTGGCCCCTATTCTGTACATGGGATATGAGCTTAATATGGTCACGTTAAAACAAAAAACTGATGTTGTTAAAACATGAAACTTTTCAAGTAAAAAACAAAACAAAAACAAAAAAAACCTGTTGTCATTAAAACGTGAAACTGAAGTCGTTATAACTTGTAATGATCACGTCTTAACTTCATGTTTTACCGTAATAACATAAAAGCCTGTAAAAATGTTTAATTCACGTTTGTCAGTTCTACGCTTCCGTACCTGCTTGAGTAATAATGACTACAAATGCTTTCTGCTTTTAGTGTTTAATGGCACTGTGCCCGGTTTCTACAGGCTTAAAAAAGTAAAAAAACAGAACTAATACATTTTAAACAGCTGGAAAGTGGTCGAAAGTGATTCCTCATTCAGAGCATCGTAATTATCATTATTCAACGTGATATGTTTATAAGCACTTTCCACACCTGTCATCGTTTTGCCATCACGGTAAACTAACAGCTAGCATGCTTACGTGCACTTCCTGATTCTCTGGCAAGCGGCCTTATTTTGACCTCAAGAGCTGCTTCCATCTGTACTGGGACAAGACGCATTTTGCTCAAGTGCATGGGGAAAATGGGGTACGGAGCTTTTAATGACTTCAAAACACTTTCAGCTTTTAAAAAATGATTGTTTAAGTACCCATAAAGCATTTCAGACAGTTCATTTGGCAAGCCGAACATGCAATCTATTTAAAAGTCATAGCGATGATGAGTGACGGGGGAAATCCAACCAAGCTACGAAGCCTTTTTTACGAGACCGAAATGCAAAACATCTTTAACGCAGGCAGAATTCTGTAATCTCGGTGAATCTGAGGTGAAGCGGCCCTAGTTAGCAGATAAGGAAAGCTGTACGCGGCACTATGCTAAACCTGCTCCTCTACATAATTGGAGATCTTCTTATATACCATTACTTGTCATTGGCGTTCAAGTACAAATTGGCCGCTTGATTAGTGAAATAGACTTGGAATCCATAAGCAGCCGGTGGTGTAACCTGGGAACACATTTCACTGAAAGTTTTGAAGTGGATAGAACTTTTAAGTCTAGTCTTTAAGGATACGATACACATACATGGGTTTTGTAGACCTCAGCTATGGAACGAGGACATATGTGTTTCTGTTTTGAAATATAACACTTATAGACCTGAACATGCAAGTTTTACAAATACAACTTTTAAGGCAAATTGTTAAAGGTCCTATATTACGCTATGTTCTGATCTATGTTCTAATGTCGTTTCCTCATCACAAACAGACCTGGAGTTGCGTTTTGTTTCATTCACACATGTTTAACACAAACTCTGCATATTTAGGCTGAGTTCTCTCAAACTGAAAACGCTCTGTTCCACCTTGTGATGTCATGCGGGGATACAGGAAGTGCTCCGCTGTGTTTTTAAACTCCACACACCTTCACTAGAATCATTCGGATGATTTCAGACCTGGAATTGCCAATCTCTACTGAACTAAACATAAAAGGTAGCTGTTAACTTGAAAACTACCACTTCATGACATCACAAGGTGGAATGGAGCATTTTGAGCTTTGGAGATGTAGACAGATTAATAATAAACAGTTACTCAGACATGTGTGAATGAAACAAAACACAACTCCAGGTCTGTTTTTGAGGAGGTAACAACATTTTAACATGGTTTAAAGCTCACAAGAGTCTTTTTTTACATAAGATAGGCCCTTTAAACTCAAAAGCAGTGATGAAAGTTGTTAGTTTTTTGCATAATCGCCCATGTTTCCTTTACAACCTGATTTAGTTAGTGTTTTAGTCCTGATTCCACTCCTGCTCCAACTCCTACTCCCCTGACACTGCTCCACCTGCACATACACGCGATCTCACACTTTCCTCTCTAAAGCATGTTCTCGCAGCACATCTCATTAATCATTGCCACTGGAGGATGTGACAGGGACCGAGAAGGGGCCGTGACAGGGACTCACCTTCCGCTCCTGTCTGCCACTCGAAATAAAAATATTCACCTAATCTAACACCATGTCTGTGGCCGTCTCATACCCACCGCACTGTCCAGACCATTACAGCTACAATCTTATAAAGGGAAAAGTCGAAAAAGTGGGTTGTTCAGTTTGGTTTTCAAAAGTAGCTGGGGCAGTGTTTCAGCTGGAAGCAGATCAGGTGTACAGATATTTTGCCTTTTTCCACATTAGTTAACAAATAAACAGATTACGGTTTTGGTAATGACTTTGATTAGCTATATTAAAGGTCCCCTCTTACGCAAAATTGACTCGTGTGAGTTTTAAGCCATGTTATAATGCCGTTATCTCTTCAAAAACATACCCGGAGTTGTGTTTTGTTTCATTCACACATGTTTAAGTAAACCTTTATTATTAGTCTGTGTATATTCCCAAAACTCAAAATGTTCTGTTCCACCTTGTTATGTCATGAAGTGGTAGTTTTCAAGTTAACAGCTACCTAACAGTTACCTTTTGTTCCGTAGAGATCGGCAATTCCAGGGCTGAGATTATCCAAATGATTCTAGTGAAGGTGTGTGGAGTTTAAAAACAGAGTGGGCCCACTTCTGTATTACCACATGACATCACAAGGTGGAACAGAGTGTCTAAATTAGTGTGTTTGTGTGTTAAACATGTGCGAATGAAACAAAACACAACTCCAGGTCTGTTTGTGACGAGGAAACGACATTAGAACATAGATCAAAAATATCGTAATATGTGCCCTTTAATAAATGGTATATATAAGTTGTTGCCATAGTTACAGTTGCCTCGCAGATGACATGGCAACGAATCTGTGCAAAAAAAACCAAAACTCAGTGACCATTGCCCCCGTTTACTGAATCACACGCCACATTCACGGGGAAGATGGGGGCGAAATGTCTTGCCCAAGGACACAACAACAGTATATGAACGGGTTCGAGCAGGATTCAAATGGCCAGGTTTGAAAACCGCCATGGAAATAAATGCATCAGTCAAAAAAATAAAAATAAAAAATTGAACTGACAAATGAACTGTAGAAATGATTTGAATTCGTTTTCCAAAAAATCTCCGAAACAATTTTCCAACATCACAGACTGCACCACACGTTTTAGTGAGTCAATAAAAATACATATGTAACATGTGTTTTCTAATTGAGGGCACATACTGAATCCTTACATTAGTATTCAGAATTATGAGTGATACACCATGCTTGGGATTTGCCTGAGCAGCTAATTAAAATTCTCTATTGATTCGTTAATCATTATTATCTCGCCCATTATTAGTGCAATTAAATCATGGATTAAGATAGCACATGTGATAGGATTGGAGGTCGTGCGGTTTAGCTCTGAGTTTGATTGCGTTTGTGTATCAAAGCATTTATCAGCTCCATTTGCGGATAGACATACAAGGTACCGCCATGGTAACAACTCTATATACATGAACAGAATTAGCAACATTAAGCATACAACGCTGTCGTATTAATCGTGGGTTGCTGCGATGGCCTCTCTCTTAAAGGTGCGTCACCTGTACGATGGAAAAAGAAAGTTAAAACCGTACTTCGGAACGTTCCCCGTGGAGATAGATTTGTGTTTTATGCCATGAAAGTTTATAGCTTTCACGGCATAAAGATGAGAGATGTTTAATTTGATGACAACCGTGTGTTATCAACTACCTGGGATGATGACAATACAAGAGGTCAAGAGATTTAAAAATAAAGATTAATATAAAAAAGTGGCTTTTTCTTCACTCAAGGTTCAAAATTTGGCAGGTGTTCTGTGTTCAGCAAGGTGGGACAAAGTTGTTGTTTTGCAAGTCTCAAGTAAGTCTCAAGTCTTTGGCCTCAAGTCCGAGTCAAGTCCCAAGTCAAAGACAGGCAAGTCCGAGTCAAGTCCCGAGTCAGTGCCCCACAAACCCAAGTCAAGTCAAAGTCCTCTGCTCTGAGCTTCAAGTCGCGTCAAGTCCTTAAACCAAAGTACCGTATACAGCTTGTATTTTTGGAATTTATATGATTTTTAAACTAAATTGTACTTAAAAGGTCATGGTGTATTTATGTATGCGATATTTTGGAGAAGCTTAAAGAGTTGTAGAAATGCAATTTTTTTTCCTTTTAACAAGACCTTAGTGAGAATCAAATATGGTCGTAATAGAAAAAAGTCATCTCACGTCACAGGGCTCAAGTCAAGTCAAGTTCTGAATCGTTAGCCTTCAAGTCCAAGTCGATTTCCAAGTCTTAGTCCATTTTACCAAGTCAATTCCTCAAAATAGTGACTCAAGTCTGACTCGAATCCAAGTCCCCACCTCTGGTATTCAGCATGTAAATATTGCAGTTAAAATATAAAAGTTCTGTTCATTGCAGCAAAGAATCCTTATGTGTTTGTAGAAAAATGTGATTGAAGACATTAGAACACAAAACCTCAGCGGTGGCAAAGATGAAACGGAACAATACTAGAGGTTAGCCTTTGCAGTCAATACAAAAATATTGCATCAGGCTTTGATCATAGCCTGCTGCCAACGTGACGCTCTCCCTGCTCAAATCGTGAATTTCCTATACAACATTTTGGAGCTAAAACTTGTATTTGTTGCTTGAGTCTTCAATGTCAGCATTCCTTTTGATTGCGACTATGTGAAGTCAGACTCAAAAGCCCAGACTGCTTTACCGAGGGGTTGCGGTAGTTTGGGGGCTTTTGGTTCACTATGCTTCCCTCAATACAAATCAGAGCACTTCTCCAAAGGGACCGGCTCTGTCCGCTGCTCCATTCTTCCATAAACATCCACATCAGCAGTATGAGCCAGTCCAACTCCCACAATGCACCGCTGCTCTCTTTAAAATGCAGAAACGAGCTGGACCGGGGCAGCCAGGTTGAAGAAATCTGTCCATTGCATTTTGTCCACATAGTCGGATAAGGGATAGCGAAATCTCCCAACTGAATCATATACAATTTTGAAAAGTTGGGGCACCTCGCTAGATATAAACAAAAGCTTTGGAAAAACCTATCCACAAGAGCACACGTACAATTGAAGTGTGGTCGTTTGTGTTTATTTCCATAGTACAGCAAGACTTCTATGGTCAAAAATATTTAAAAAAAAAAGATGTTTTAAGTATGCCCCTGTTTTTAACTTGTATTATATTTGTGAACCATTATCTGGCCTTTGTGTATAGAGTTTGCATGTTCTCCCCATAGACTGCATATATATAAATGGACATAGCTAACCCGCTAGCCGCCCCGTTCCAAATAGTAAGTGAGCTTGGGCACGTTTCCGGCTCCATCGACTCTGGCTCCAATTCACTTTACACTGGAAAACTGTCGTTCCTCTCTCTGTAACTGCTGCTGTCAGACTCGTCGTTTTGGTCTTAAAATGTCCATATTGACCCGCTTTACATGATCCTGGTGTTTTTATTTCGCTATTGTGTCCTTAACTCAAGATATGAACATTATTAACAGACAAATCAGGCGCCTTCTTTCTTCCGAGGTCGTCCAGCTAGTGTTAGCAACAGGTTTGATTGACAGCGTTGCTAAGAGCCCGCTCCCTGCTAAACCAGCGGTGCGGGCAGGAAAGGTCGTTACATTCAAAAGCGTCCGCATTGGCTCTTTGGTTGCTATGATACTTGCGACTGGAATTTGTAATGTGGAACTTGGCTCCGAATTCTCCCCTATAACTGCTAGCCTGGACGTCGCCACACTCCCTTCCCTTCACAGTCCACTTCTTCATACAGTCTATGGTTCTCCCCGTGTCTGGGTGGGTTTCTTCAGGAGCTCTGGTTTAGGGATGTACAATTAATGGAATTTTATTTGTGATTCAGTCATTTCCAATTGTCAAAGATCAGCTTAAGGCTTTTTACTGGAGAGATCTACAGCCAATGTCCTGTCCTCCATCCCAGAGGTTGCCCCAGCGTCAATGAAGGATGAGTCAAATGCAGAGGACAAATTTTCCTATACGGGGACAATAAATATACCCTAACCCTAAACCTTAATCCTGTCAGTAAAAGCATGTGGTTTGCAGCCGAGTTCAGACAGAAATTTTACATTTATTTCTGTTAAATGGTATGGATTAAAAGTCCTTATTGTTTACGATGAGGAAATTAATACGCCTAATGGAAGCTAATTAATATAAAAATAAAATTTAATTGAAAACTGTGACTGGTCATCGTTTGACTCGTTTCTAAACCTAAAACTTGCACAAACCCTCCAAATAGGTACTCTCCATCCATCCATCTTCTGCCACTTACCCGGGGCAGCAGTCTAAGCAGGGACTCCCAGACTTTCCTCACCCCAGACACATCCTTCAGCTCCTCCGGCGGGACCCCAAAGTGTCCCCAGGCCAGTCGAGAGACATGGTCCCTCCAGCGTGGAGAATGTGCAGAAATAACAGCCAATATATATATATATATTTTTTTTCATGTCCTTTTTTATGACCTGACTTTGAATCTGACCTGTTCAAATACATGAAGACACCATTATTCATCATCTGCTGTTCACACCGGGTTCTGTTCACACCAGGTACTGTAAAAGCTCCAAGGCCCATAGAGGGTTAAAACATATTTTATTCTCTTTTGTAGAAACCAGACTTCTTTCACAGCTCTGTATATATAGGGTCAAGATTTCAACCACATTCAAGCAAAAAGAACTAACCCGTAGGCTACAATGTAAGTATCTCACCAAAGCCTTTCTATAGTGAATACAGCGAGGTAAAGACACAGCCTGGAGAGCTCACCTGGTATTTTATGGGCAAAGTTGGCCAAAGATAATGTGATACCCCAAGGTTTTTTAAACTAGAATGCTACGATCAAACTTCAGCTACCACTGTGAGTCAACTGGGATTAAACCAGGACTAGACCAAGACAAAAATAGGAGCAAACCGAGTCTACAACAGGACTAAGTTTGATCGCAGCCTTAGTGGTTCTGAGGAAAGCAGTAATTCTATCTTGCTTTGTGCAATCATTCCCCAAAATAACCTGCAAAGTCCCAACAGTGCGGGTGAATATATAAAAAAAATGGAAAAAGTGAAAGTATGTATATATTAAAGTTGAAGTGTAAATATTCAATTTCAACCTACACAGAAATTACTTTGAAAATCTTGCCGCAAGTAAAGGGTAAATGGTCATATTTTTATACAGCGCTTTTCCTGATTCAAGTCACTCAAAGCGCTTTACATCAAGGAACCGGTCCCTCATTCACACGCACATTCACACACCAGACACTGGGGGCGAGGCGGGTTAAGTGTCTTGCCCAAGGTCACAACGACAGCATTCATCTGTGGGAGCCGGAATCGCACCGCCAACCTGTGTCGGTGGATCTGACCGCTCTATCAATGATGTTTATGTCGAGAGCGGGATTCAAACCGCCAAGCTTCGGATCAGAGGGCAAACATGCTACCGACTGAGCTACGGTCAAAAACATTTTTCCTCAATCATTATGAACATGATTTATAATATTACGTGAAATGTCTGAACAGTAAAGTCGGGTACCTGATTTTCAAACTACGCAAAGACGAAGTATGTTTGAAACTGTTACCACGGCGCCAGTTAGTTCTCACATAATCTCTGGCACATCGCAAATGTTCATTTAGCGTAGCATTTTCACAACTCTTTAAGCTTCTCCGAAATATTGCATATATAAATATACCATGACCTTTTAAGTGCAATTTAGTTTAAAAATCATATAAATTGCAAAAACACAAGCTGTATTTGGTGCTTTGGTTTAAGGACTTGAAGTGGCTTGAAGCTCAAAACAAAGGACTTGGACTCGACTCGGACTTGAAGCCAAAGACTTGAGACTTACTTCAGACCTTGCTGAACACAGAACATGTGCCAAATTTTGAACCTTGAGTGAAGAAGAAGAAGCTGCTTTTTTAGATAAATCTTTATTTTTAAATCTCTTGACCTCTTGGTATTGTCATCATCCCAGGTAGTTGATTCCACATGGTTCTTCCATTTTTTTCAAACTGGGGGTGAACTTTCAAACACACGGCCAAACGAACGACGATCCATAAATGTAATATAGCATCCTCTCAATCTTTTTCTCCTCTTTATAATTAGTCAGACAGTGTCATTTCATTTTCAAGTCCTGCTTTCACAATATGGTAAATGGTCATATTTTTTTAGCGCTTTACCATCATCAAGTCACTCAAAGCGCTTTACATCAAGGAAACACTCACCCATTCACACACCAGTGTACGCAGACACTGGGGGCGAGACGGGTTAAGTGTGTTGCCCAAGGACACAATGACAGCATCCATCTGTGGGAGATGTTTATGTCGAGAGCGGGCTTCGAACCGGCAACCTTCAGATCAGAGGACGAACACTCTACCATCTCAGCCACTATCGCACAACGTAAAAAAACAAAAAAAAATGCGTAGGGTAGCTTTCAAGTCGCATAAATGTTCCCAACCAGCACCAAACCTTACTGAAAATGAACCTGCCAAATGACTGAATTAAAAGAAAAAATATATAAACTTCCACGGTTGAAAAGTTGATGGTTAAATTCCTAGAAACGCCCATGCAACCAGAAGCTACTGTTACGCTATAGTAGTTTTACGGACCACTCCGGCCCCTAGTTTCCGCGTTTGACATCCTTTACTCCATAGCTCCTGCCTGCTTCTCCATACCTTTCCGTCCGCTAATCCACTTTGGACCTGGAGTCAGAGGTGAGCGCAAAACACAACGCAAAAAGAAGTAATAAAATAAAAAAAACACCACGATCATTTATTCATACGCACCATCTATCCACAGATGTTCCAAACAAAACAAAAGTGAGACCCGTAGCACAAAGGTTATTAGCGCCGTGGAAAAGTCTACCCCTTAGGCACGCGGCAAACAAGAGCCTTTAATAATGAATGACAAGAACCAGCCACATGTCAAGTCAATTTATCCTTTTGAACAGCGAGCGGTGGAATTTCTGTTTGCCAAACTCACCACGTTGAACACAGAAAAGACTTTGTTTGTTGAGATAGTACTACGCCCGTGTCATCCATCCTTATTGTGCATCCCAGCTGCCTCAAAACTTCAAGGCGCGTGTCACTACCTCGCCATTATCCCAGTCATTTGTGCACAGCATTTGCCAAGTCCCTGCAGTTCGACTTCAGATGTTGTTTAGATTGTTGCCGCTCGGCTGCCAATAGTGAGTGGTGAAGTATGCTGAAGCTAATCGTACTTGATGCAAATAACTTAATGGCATATTTTAATCTCTGAACTGGTAGATGTGAATTTAAATGACCCCTTGTGACTGATTGGAGAGCCTCCGTCAGCATCGAAAGAAGGTCTAAATCGCAGTGTTCATCTAAAACAGCTTAATGAAAGAAACAAGTTTGCTGGCTGAAGTAATAGAAAACTGCGGTGCCCATTGGGAGCCGTAAACGTCATCACAACAAAGAGCCGTGTAACTGTTGGCCCCTCCGATGGACAGCTGCAGATCACGCTAAATGAGCGTCTGATTTTTTTTCATTTGTACCAAAATGGCTACGCAGGTCTGCTGAATCCTACACGTATCATCGATTACGAAAATAAAATTGGAGAATGTACAGTACGTCACAGTGGGCGTGTGCAACGGGGTTATATCGGCGATATGGCGTCTTGAAAAAAAGCGATTAAAGATGCTCAAACATGCACGAATCACTCCAAAAACAACTTTGGGTCGGTAAATGGTGAGGGGAAACAATTATAACATGGTCCATTTTGCATAATGGGTCTGCTTTAAATGTGCTGTACCTGATTTTCACCGTATTAAAAATGAGGAAAGCAAAACTAGTACAACTGAAATGTTTGCAATAGTCCAAAGTTATTCCTCACTTGTCTTATACATTCTGAGCATCCTAATTATTCACCGTGATGAGTTTATAAGCACATTTCACAACCTTCAGAGGCCAGAGCAGAGTTTTGCCATCATGGTAAAGCTAACAACAACTAGCATGCTTACCATGCTAACCATGAGCACAAGAAAACTCTTTATAATTTGTTGTAGACAATACCCAGCGAATTTATGTTATGCTTATGTACAATATATTTGTACTAGGGCAAAAGAAATATTGTAGTTAATGGGAACATGGCCTTTAACTACTGTCCACGTATCCACAGAGACTGGGACAGTAAAAGAAGCAATAAAAACACCTGTAATTGAATACATTTAATGTAATATAATTTAATGTGGTATGCAACATTCCTGGTAAAACAATAACATCTCCATGGAGAGAAGCAGGTGGCAGATCCACCAGAAACGTTACATAATGCACCTTAAGTCTATGAGTCATTCAAAAATGTCTTGGTTTTACATCAGACCTATTCTGCAAAATCGATTTTTCAGAGCTTTTAACCATGTTATAGTTGTTTCCTTCTCTTTTGTGATTCGTGCATGTTTTCGCAATCTGTAATTGCTTATTTTCAAGACGCCATTTTGCTGATTAAACCCCGTTTTCACCTCCACTGGTACACACCCATTGTACTGTACTTACTTCGTTCTTAAATTTTATCTTCTTAATCGATGACACTCGTAGGATTCAGCAGCGTCACATAGTCACTTTGGTACAAATGAAAAAACATCCGCTACTCGCTAGTGTGATCTGCAGCTATCTATAGGAGGAGCTGACAGCTCCATGGCTCTTTGTTGTGATGATGTTTACGGCAATGTCAGCTCCCACTAGGCATTGCAGTTTTCTAAACAGTGTAATGTAATGAAATGTGTATTTTTATTGTGTGTTCACCTGCCCAGGGACTGCAGATGGAAAGTAGCTGTAGCTAAATCCGGTAGAAATCATCTTCCCTTTTGTAAGATGAATGAATTTGCACATGCTCCCTGACAGATAAAGAAGAAAGAAAGAAAGGCAGCTGCACGGCTCTTTGTAGTGATTATTGTGTTTATTGCGACGTCTGCTCCCTGGACTTGTTTCTTTTATTAAGTCGTTTTAGATGAATATTACGATTTAAAATATGCAAATTAAAACATAATGATCCACGGGTGTCATAGATCATAACTACAGAGCAGGCACAAGCACAGTAGTCTTCTTTTAAATAGTTGTTGAGTTTTTGTCTTTTCCTCGAACACCCTAAAACATGCGCATTCGGCATCCTCCAGCTACAGCCGCTCCTTTCTATGAACCCAGCTCATGATCTATAGAGAACTCTCCGCAGATCTTAAGTGGAATGAACACATTTCTCAAGGAGGAGAATAATACCTAAGCTTGCCCCACAACCTCCCAAGGCTAAAACTACTTGTACAAAAACAACACTACTTCTATCTGACACATGTAAAACAGTAGCACATTTTCAAGGCCCAGTGTGTCAGAATTTGCAATGTTAATAGACATATTTTGTTCACACAGTCGGCTCGTAAAATAACCCTTTCAATATTTACTTTTGTATTATCTTGTGGCCTCATTATTTTCACTAATTCTCATACATAGGCTTGACTTCATTCAGTGCTCCAAACCCGTCAGGCTAAGTGAACAAGCGATGAGAGTTTTGCAAGTGAAATAGCAGCTAACTACGGCAAAATCATTTTTACAGAAAATAGTCATGGAAATGGAACTAATAGAAAAAATTATTGAAGTGTGATGAATTGAATGGGACAATGACTCAGTGAAGTTACAAAATTACAGAAAACATCACCTCCAGTGCCTAGACCACGCCTACTAAAATGGCGGCTTGGGGGGCGGTATTCTCTCCAGTGACATTCGGTTGTGAAATTACGCAAATGTGACTCTTGTGAGCTTTAAGTCATGTTATAATGCTGTTACATCATGAAAAACATAGCTGGATTTGTGTTTTGTTTCTTTCACACATGTTTGAGTAATCCTGCATTATTTGTCTGTCTACATCTCCAAAGCTCAAAATGTTCTGTTCCACTCTGTGATGTCATGAAGTGGTAGTTTTCAAGTTAACAGCTCCTTTTACCTCTAGTTCTGTAGAGATTGACAGTTCCAGGGCTGAAATCATCCAAGTGATTCTAGTGAAGGTGTATGGAGTTTAAAAACACAGCGGAGCACTTCCTGTATTACCACATGACATCACAAAGTGGAACAGAGCGTTTTCTGTTTGAGAGAAGAACTAGCCTAAATATGCAGGGTTTGTGTGTTAAACATTAACGTGAATGAAACAAAACACAACTCCAGGTATCAGCTTAAATATGCAGGGTCTGTGTGTTAAACATGTGTGAATGAAACAAAACACAACTCCAGGTCTGTTTGTGATGAGGAAACGATATTATAACATAGATCAGAAAATAGCCTAATTAAGGTTAAGGTTAGGAAAATGGTTTTATCGTATTTACACATTACCATGGCAACCAGAGCTACATCATCACTTTCTTCCATCCTGAGTTGACTGTCTAACCTCCAACCATATAAATGAATAGGCCTGACCTAGACAAGAAGAGATTGGAAAGGCCGAGGAGGCAACTGGATGTCCTGCTGCAACAGTTATAGAATGGCTCTAGAGGTGATTGGCGGCGAGGCAAAGATAGTCGGCTGTGATTGGTTGACAATGTTGACAATGGGTATTCACCTTATTCCGCCCCGCCCAATTTTTCCTCTAAACGTTTTCTTTGTGGTGGCACTTCCAGTTAAGCGGCAATCCCATTCATGCCAGTGGAGAATTTGGGAAAAGTTTAGCTGCTAAAATATGAAATAAAGTAGGTTGATTTGTGTAAAATGTTCAGTGTTGACCTGCACCAACAAGTCATTCTCTGGAGGCTTTAAAACGGCTCTGCAGTCCCTATAGAACCTATTTTCTATGGAGATTGGCAGCTCCATGATGAATAATATGGCGGCACCTACGGCAACTTCCAGAACAAGGCGAATAGGGAGTACAGTCTTTCTGGTTCAGCCGTAGACTGTATATATAAATGGACATAGCTAACCTGCTAGCCGCCACGTTCCAAATAGGAAGTGAGCATGGGCGCGGTTCTGGCTCCATTGACTCTGGCTCCGATTCACTTTACGTTAGAAAACTGTGGCCCCTCTCTCTGTAACTGCTGCTGTCAGACTCGTCATTTTGGTCTTAAAATGTTCGTATTAATCCGCTCTACGTGATCCTGGTGTTTGTATTTCACTATTGTGTCTGTAACTCAAGATACGCACATTAATAAGCGACAAATCAGGCGCCTTCTTTCCCCGAAGTCTCTCACGCTAGCATTAGCAACAGGTTTTATTGACAGCGTTGCTAAGCGTCCACTCCCTGCTAAACCAGCGGTACGGATTGGCTCTTTGGTTGCTATGATACTCGCGGTCGGAATTCCTAAATAGCAACTTGGCTCCAAATTCGCCGCTGTAACTGCTCTAGCCTCGACGAGCTTCATTTGACTGGAGCCGAACGCTAAGGGTGACGTCATGCTCCCTCAGTCCACTTCTTTACACAGTCTATGGGTTCAACCTACACATCTACTGCAACCCTCCACAATATTAAAAAAAAGTTAAGAAAAAAAAAATTTCCTGTGTAATCTCTCTATCAGTTCAAAACATAATGAAAAGAATAGAAAAATCAAAGTGCTCTTTCTACAAGTCTGCATTATTGGAGGTTGTTCATTTCCGCTATCTCTTCCCAAGTTTGTGTAGCCACGTCCAAATGAATGTAAGATCAGATCTAAATGTTCTTATTGTGTTTGTACTTTCGAGATAAGCCCAACTGTTTGACCTAAAGGCGGTTTGCTCAGCACTAAAAATATGAAATGCAATATACCTGTTCCAATATTATGAGAAGAGATAAGAAGGTGAATCAATGTACAAAACGTTTATTATGAAGGAATTGTGCATTGGGCCCCATGATCGCTCTTAAGGCTGTTCACCGTTCGAAGTGTAGTATTTGAATATGGAATTGGGTTTTCTTCAGGCAATGTACACAAATCAAACCACCAAGGGTCCCCTTAGCTGCAGTGCAAATGGTATTCAGAGTAAGATAATGTTGGAGATCTCCTCAAGCTATGATTCGGTCCCCGTATAGGCCTGTCACGATAACACATTTTGAAGTCCAATATATTGCTGAAGACAGAAGTTATTTATTCAATTCTCTTCAGCTCAAACCTTATCGTAGAACAGAAAAATAACAAAACATTTCCCACTAGTACAAAGTGAAAGTGCACATAATCAGTGGTGGAAGGTAACGAAGTAAAACTAGTAAAGTACTGACCTTAAGTAAAACATGTAGGTATCTGTACTTTACTTAAATTCGTTTTACAGTGATACTTTTTTACTTTCTACTCCACTACATTTTCTGAACTGGACTGAAAAGTGAAATTATTTTTTATTATTGTCCGAGACCTACTGAAAAGGCCAAGGGGTTTAGTTATTTGAGCAAACAAAAATATGCAGATAAAAACAGCCAGGAACAACGATTGATTCAAGTGTTTCTGTTGAACAAAATTCAGCAGAAATGTGTATCAAAATCACTACATTAGATCTCAGAATCTGTGTGAAATACTTTTACTTTTTACTCTTTAAGTACATTTTAAACTGGTGCTTTAATACTTTTACTCAAGTCGATTTTTTCATGTGATACTTTTGCGTAAGTAACGAAACTGAGTACTTCTTCCACCACTACACGTCATAAATATTGATCTCCAAAAAGTACTGTTCCATCCGTCATGTGTTGAACGATGACTTGATGTAGTAATTATCGTGACAGGCCTTTCCAAATACTGTGTATATAGCTCCCAATTGATTGTAAGGACAACTGAATTAGACCAGGAACAACAGGCAAAGTTTGTGCAAGTCTGTTTATATCATGATTTCAACCATCACTTGACACATGTAATAATCCATTAGTCTTATATAGTGCTTTTCCAAATGCTCAAAGTTGATTTATAATGTTGTGTTAGTCATTCGTTCCATACTTGGTGTTGGTAAGCTCCTCTTGTAGCCACAGCTGCCCTGCTCCTAGTGTAGCGAGACTATACCAATCTGTGCCATCGGCCCCCCCGACCATCACCCGTTACTCACTCACACACACACACATTCTAGGAAAGGTGGGTGACGTGTCTTGCCTAAGGAGACGACAACAGTTTCCATTAGAGCCAGTGCTGCCCCACTGTGGCACCTGGTCTTCCCAGCGGTCTCCCATCCAAGTACTAACCAGACCCAGCCTTGCTTAGCTTCTGAGATCAGACGAGATCAAGCATTAAGGTTGAATGGCCATTTCTACCTTCAGTGGACAAATTGCTTTATATGAGTATAGAGAAACTTCTCATTCATCGATGCCTTTAACCAAAATTTGGTTCCAGGTCATACGCTAACATTTGTTGTTTTGTCCTAGGCAAGGCAAGTTTATCTGTACAGCACAATTCGTACACAAAGTCATTCAAAGTGCTTTACAGGATAAAAAAGAAAGAACTTTATATCACAATACAATCAAATCAAAACATAAATAATCATCATAGAATTAACATTAAAAGAGAAGAGGCAGAATAAAACCCTGCCTGTCAAACGCACAGCTAAACAGAACTGTTTTGAGCCTGGATTTAAACATTGTCAAAGTAGAGGCCTGTCTCACATCTTCAGGAAGAATGTTCCAGGTTTTAGCTGCATAAAACTAAAACGCTGATTCCCCATGTTTAGTCCTGGTTTAGTCCTGGTTTAGTCCTGGTTCAGTCCTGGTTTAGTCCTGACTCTGGGCACCAGCAGGAGGCTGGTCCCTGAAGTCCTCAGAGTGTGAGATGGTTCATGTGGCTCTAACATGTGGGAGATGTCCTTTGGTGCTGGGCCATGGAGAGACTTATACACAGGCATCAAGATAAGTTCCAATAATGCTCGTTTAAAATACCCTACTATATAACGGCTACTATGACGTAAAAGGCATGAACTACCACCGTTACTTCTTAAATTGTACTAAAATACTTCTAAAAGCCCACCCTTTTTAGTCCCATTTGCTCATTAGCCTCCTCCATGCCCATTCTTTAAAGTCCTCACCTGTGGCTTCGTGTCCGCTGGGTTCGTGACAATTGGGCCTTTGTTGGCGGTCCGCGGGCGATCGTTCTCCCCGCGGCCCGCTCCGAACTCACTCTGAATGGGGCAGTCAATTATAACACCATCCAAAAGGCCCTGCAATCTCCACACTGTATTATTACGAGGCACCATCGGGAGCGTTAATTGCACTCACAGGGGGAAGGGCCGACAGTCTTGCCAAGCTTTTGAAGATTTGCTCAAACAATGGATTTTTAATGAACGCGCAACTCAGTTTAGCTCGTAATGGAGGAATAATGGCGGAAGCAGCAACAGATCCATCTCAGCTGAGTAATTCTAAGGAAGGAGGGTATAAATAATGCATGTTTTGCATAGGTTAAATGAAGTTATTTAAATGAGAAAAGTAAATGAACTCAACGGCTCAACGAGGAAAGGTTTGTCAATCTATCAGTTGCCAACAGAGTGGCCAGTTCAGTTTCGTAATTTCTAACATAAAAGATGATGAAATATTAAACTTTTTTCGCCCCTTACTTCATAATCATTTTGCTTTGAAGTCTGTTAAAAGTGCATGTATTTCACTATCATATATTGATAGAAAAAGAAAAACCTCACAGCTATTAGCATACTGGCTAGCTCTATCGTTTTCCTTGTTTAGCCAGTATGCTAATAGGTGTAAGAGCAACCATTAGGGGCCTGAATGATTATGCAAAACACGACTCAGGCACTTAAGGGAGCTCAACAGACCTAGAAACTGTTAACAATAGGTGCGTTAGTTTCAGTGTAGTTAGCTCCTCCCTTCAGACAGATATAAGGCAGTGTCCAGCAGTGATCTGACCAGAACTGAAGAAGCGGCTTGGATGAGCAGCCAAACGTCTTCACTCTAAAACTTTTTGTCCAATTGACAGAAGTGAATTTTTCTTTTTTCTATGGATCACCGCCGGACGACTGAGGCGTTACACAGAGACTATCATATATTCTCAGTATCTCTGGAGGCTGTGTATTGACAAAATATGCATAAATATATTTTATATGCATTACAAACTGTCAAAATCTTGTCTCGTGGACCCAGTTTTTTTGTATCACCCATAGCAAAAATGAGTGCCGCCAATGCAGTGGTATAAAGTAAAGCTGTACTTTTATTGCTGGCTATATTTCTCAGTTTTATTATCTGCAACTCCAGGGCTGAAGAAAACTACTTTTGCCTATTTAGAATATGAAGGATATTACCACATTTAAAGACTATTCACTGCAGTCCTGGTCTGAGATCAGTTTAGTCCTGTTGTAGACTTGGTTTGGTCCTCTTCTGGTCCTTATTTAATCCTGGTTTATAGCTAAGACTCCCTGTTGCCAGGTTCCCATGGCCTTCGCTTTCTTTGTTAATTACAGAAATAGCGTTTTTTCGACTCCAAGGACACCATTAAGAGACTTTCTCCTGAAGAGCCTATTAGCTTTGATAAAAGCTTCACATATACAGTAAAGGGATTAGCGTTAGCTCGAGCAATGAGGATATTAGGACTAACATTTCTTGGTAATATTTTGGGACATCTGTAATCTTGAAGGGTACATTGCATTCTAAGATTTTAAAATGAAAACAAGGCCAGTATTTTTTTTTTTTTTTTTTGCTAGCCCAGTGCCAAGCTAAATGGTTGTATAGTTCAATCAGGCAAATCTCATGATACTTAAATAAAATAAATATAAATATGTTTTTATTTTCCTCATGGACTTCCTGATTCTCGGACCAAAATAAAACTTTATAATTAGAATCAGACAGTACACGGCTGACTTATTTTGACCTCAAGAGCTGCTTTTACAGTATATCTGTACTGGGGCAAGACAAAGTTTGCTTGGAAAAAAAGCAGGTATAGGCCCTTTAAAGGTCCTATATTATACAAAACTGACTCTTGTGAGCTTTAAGCCATGTTATAATGTTGTTAGCTCCTCAAAAACATACCTGGAGTTGTGTTTTGTTTCATTCACACCTGCTTGAGTAACTCTTTATTTACATCTCCAAAGCTCAAAATGTTGTGTACCAACTTGTGATGTCATGTAGTGGTGGAAAATGGAGCACTTCCTGTATTACCACATGACATCACAAGGTGGAACAGAGTGTTTTCAGTTTGAGAGAAGAACAACATCTAAATAAGCAGGGTTTATGTGTTAAACATGTGTGAATGAAACAAAACACAACTCCAAGTCTGTTTGCGATGAGGAAACATTATAACATAGATCAGAAAACACCGTAATATGGGCCCTTTAAGCAATAATAAAGCAAGTTAGCATCCCATATTTAAATTTATAAAAAATGTAAAAAAACAAAGACATTAATTAGAGCTTTTTGATATTGCAAAAGTCAATCTTGATAAATGAACTGTATATGAATAACAGAGCTGCCTATAGACGCCAAGCACTCTATAGAAAAGCCATTTATTAGCACATAATCAGCATTCATTAAGAACTGTGCTCATCAGGAAATCACAGCGGTAACGGCGTGATCAGAGACAAACAAATATGACATTTGAAAATGAGCATTCCACAATAAGAATAATCACAAATGATCAAGGACCCCTCAGTGCCTTGTTTGGGGATATATGGTTATGTAATGTCATTTGGCCTGCCAGGATAGCACAGCTGCTGTAAGGGAGGACAACAGTAATCTAAGAAAGAAACAACCCATAATTGTGTTTATAAATTAGCTTTTAAAGGTCCTATATTACGCAAAATTGACTCTTTAAGCTTTAAGACATGTTATAATGTTGTTACCTCCTCAAAAACATACCTGGAGTTGTGTTTTGTTTGATTCGCACATGTTTGAGTAACATTTTGTTATTAGTCTGTCTACGTATCCGAAGCTCAAACTGCTCTGTTCCACCTTGTGATGTCATGTGGTGGTAGTTTTCAAATTAGCAACTACATTTTGCCTTTAGTTCAGTAGAGAGATTGGTAATTCCAAATGATCCAAATGATAGATTTGTCCAGAGAGCACAGGTGAGCCTATATCTACTTAATATTAATTTAATTTCTGTTTTTACTGATACTTTGCAGCTGATGTCACCAACATTCCCTGGGAGTGTGATGCTAACTAGAGGCTCTGTTAGACTTTAATCTGAGCTTCATTTTAACGCAGTCTGAACAGAAAAAAACTGGTTTAGTTGGAACTACAACAGGAGAGCTGATTTGTGCTGTTAAACACATTTCTCACTCGTAAAATTACAGTCACAAGCTAGCTAGCATTAGCCAACAGTTTTTCAGTTAGTCGCTCTCACCTTTTAGTTCGCTCGTATTCATCACAGGCTCCTGAAAATGTGTCGTTTAAATCCATTTTGTACTTTTTCATGGGTTCACACCATCTTAAAACAGTGTTTGCTAATGTGTGCATTGTGTCTCTATGGTAACTTCTGAACATTCCACCATAGAGATACATGTAGAACCCCTCCAGTGTAATGTCACTGCAAAATATCAATTGCTCCAAAAAACCCCCCCCCCAAAAAATCTATTCTTACTCAGAATTTACACCTGGAGCTACAGCGACGTGTAACATAGACAGAGCTCATTTAAATACCAAACTGTTTTGTATTGCTTTACATATTCACTGTTAATTGCGTGAATGACATTTAAAACTATACAGTGTTGACAAGAGGGACGAGGCTTTGAATGGCAATAACAAGCCGTGTCAGCGCGCATGCTCCCACAGCCCATTGGTCCCACACTTCTTAGAGAAAAATTATTAATATTAATATTTTTGAAAGCATGTTTTTGTTAAATGTTTTAATATAACATTGTGCAAAATATACCACTTTCAAATCATAACAACTATTAGAATGTATGGGACTGAAATTCCATTGAAGCGGAACTATGACATCATGGTTTTGGAATGCCATTTAAAGATATCTGTCGTCATGGCAACAGAAGGAACCACTTTGGAGATGATGTCATAAAGCTTTGAGTCTGTCCTGAGTTTGTTAGTAGGTGATACACACGACCAGTATTCGATAAAACTTTGGTGAAGACAGTCACAGAGCAGAGAGCAGAGAGCGAAACAGTAGAGTTCGGTTTACAAACACCTGCTATTAGCACGCAGTTAGCGGTTTATTTAACACAGCTAACAAGACCCTACATTAGCGTACAGTTAACGGTTTATAGCCCCGTTTATAACACTTTTTAAGACTGTTTTCCCATTCATTGCTGTTTTTGGGCACAATGGAAGAAGTACAGAAGACAAAATTAGGTTGTGTTCCAATGGAGACGGAACAGGAAAGTAGTTCTCCATCTTCAACAAAACAGTTGAGCCGTATGGATAAAGAACTAAAGGCTGCTTTGGAGAAAGTGGCCAAGCTTGAGGCAGAAAACGCCCGTGTGAAGGAAGAACTTGAGGCACTGAAAGAGGCCCATATCAACATGAAGGAAGCGTTTAAACAAGAGACGCAAGAGAGCACGGCTTGCAGGAATCTCACAATCAAGTTGAGGTCTGAGAATGAGGGGCTGAGATTGCGCCTAAATGATCAAATTAGGTCCCACAACCAGTCAAAACATTATATAAAGACTCTGCAAGACCAAAATGAGTTTCTGAGTATGACCAGGACCAGCCGAAATGTGCAGCAAAGGCCTCAAGCTCAGCCGACCACCAGCCAAGCTACGACCCTTCAAGAGTTAGAAGAGAGTTCTCCTACCCAAGTTCGAAGGCTTCAACAGCTCCTCAATGAGTCCAAGAAGGACTCAGAAGTTTTGGTAAAACAGTTACGAGAGGAGATCAAGAAACTTCAGCTGGAGAACAAAAAGCTTGAAGAGACCTCCAGGGACAGTGGTCAGGGGCAGCAGCAGCAGCCCACCACAAATACTTCTCGCCAGGGTCAAGCCAAGAAGGAAAGGCAGAAATATGATAATCTCCTTAACGATTTTAACAAGAAGAAAGAGGAGAATAAAAGTTTGCAAAGGACAAACAACATATTGATCTGCTCCAACCAAGACCTAAAGAGGCAGGTTGAGGACTTGGAGGCCCACATTTCCAACCCCAAAGGAGTCCCACTGATCAAGAAAGAGAAAGTGGAGCAGGGTTGCCAGTGTGAGATGGTCTCTGATTCAGTAAAAGAGCTCCAGGACCAGCTAGAGCATTTACAGGAAGAGAAGGACTATTATAAGAGTCGCCTGGATAGAAATATTCGGAAATTACAAGATTCTAAGATCATCACAAATAAGTACATTGTGGAAAATAATGATCTTAAAGATTATATCCGCAAAGTACAAGCTCATCCAGCAACTGAGGTAAAAGGACTCCAGGATGAGCTCAAACAGGAGCAAGAAAAATCCCGTAAACTCCTGGTTGAGAAGAAATCACTGGAGACGTTGGTGGCAAAGGTGAGATCTGAGTCGAAGCAGCAGCGAAGTGACAAAAACAACAGAGAGACAAAGGTCAAAGAGCTCGAGAAGAGACTTGAAGACGAGCGAGCAGTTTTCAAGGTCGTAATCGAGAAGTGCCACACTGCCTATCTGGTGCTCGCAGCCAAAGTTCAATAAACACACACGCGCACACACACACATACACACACGCACGCACACACACACACACACACAAAATAACACTATTATGTATAAACTTGACCCCCGCCCCCTCCAAAAAACGAAAAAAAAAAAAAAAAGAAAAGACAAAACAAAACCAAAAAAACTGGCTCGACTACTGGGACTTGAATCCAGGGACAGATTATGTAATTGAAATGGAGATTGACCTGAGAGTACAGAGCGTGGACCTTTAAAAGATTTACGAGCTGTACTGGAGTCAGGAGTTCTGGTTTGGCAGAACAAAATCTACTCCCAACAACCAAAAGCCCAAACAAAACCATTTAGATAAGAGTCGGCAACAGCTTTCTTCAATACTTCTAAATTCCCATCTATTTTATGAAAAAACAAAAAAAACAAAAAACAAAAATAAAAAACAATAATAATAATCACGATTATTAATTTGTGTTTTATTCAGTTGTTTTAATATTTTACTTGTTCTTGTTCGGTGTCCTTGGTTTTGAAGACGCTTTTAAAGGAAATGTGTTATTATCTACTACACAGCCTCATTTTGCTCAGTTCCCATTGTGTAATAAATTTGATTAAAAAAAATAATAATAAAAAATTTTAAAGATTTAGGAACTGTAATGGAGTCAGGAGTTCTGGTTTGGCAAAACAAAATCTACTCCCAACAACCAAAA
>KN485806.1:0-25478 GCA_000787095.1 Periophthalmodon schlosseri
GAGAGAGAGAGAGAGAGAAAATGTGAAGATTGAATGAATAAGGCAACGTTTTGTGATTTTTTAAATGTCTAGACCAATTGATGTTTTCATTGTTACATATTTGCTAGATTTTAATCAAATATTTAAATGTTTCCCATTTTTTTTCAACATTTTATATTTAGTTCACACAGTTCACTCTGGTTATATGGAAGAGCTAGTATTTAAAGGTCTTGTAACCAATTTTTTCCATGTATTTGAGAAAAATTTGTCACGCCCCATGACTTTCTAGTTGTTATTAATGTTACCGTGACAACAAAACTCCGTTCTGGTTTCTGAGAGTTGTGGAGAGCACTTAGAAACTCATTGTGGTGAATAATTAGGATGCTCAGAATGCACAAAGTAAGTGAGGAAGAACTTTGGACCACTACAAACCGTCTATTTATTAATTTTTTTCCGGACAATAAAAATGAGGTACAGCACATTTAATTTGCTTTGAAGACATTTTCAGGAAAAGAAAAAAAACACAACACCGTGTCCCCCTAAGTGCGCCTAAACCAGGCGTGAGTGTGTAGGTGAGTGTGTGTGAATGCTCCCTTTGATTCTGTGTCAAAGGTGAATCTATTTATAAACGAGACACAGTCCAGGAATAGACCGTACGACATCACCATTACCCACGATGCACTGGGGGGTGTGGAGCTGGGCGACCTAGGCACAAGCCAGGGTCAGAGGTTGCCCACTCTCTGTCTGCCTGTTTAAACACAACGACCTCCAGTGACCCCTGCGACCCTTTAAATACACCGGCAAACAACAAGCCCCGACCGCCCATAAGAGGGGAGAGAGAGAATGCATGCCTACTATTATTTAATCATTTTACTCAACTTGGAGAATAGTGGTTATTTAAACATTATACAAGTAGGAATAGGTACCCTCCAGGTATAGGTATTTCTGGATTCTGCTCAAGATCTAGAGAAGGCCCCCTCACTGCTCCTGACAGGTTGAAGGATGAGTCAAATGCAGTGAAAGGATTAAGCTGTCTAGTAGTCTAGAAATTAAAAAAAAAAAAAAAAAAAAAAAATTGATAAAATTATGTAAAATGACTCGAGTTAAAGAGCACTCTGTAAGTTTTGTGATGGAGGGTGTGCTACCTGCTGGTGTCCATGGAGATTATTGCTTTGCCTGGAATGTTCCACATATGGCTTTAAACAACCATTTTGCATTTATTGAATTGTGTTTATGTTGTTTAAAAATATCTTGGAACCCCTGCATTCTTACTGAGAGTTGGGTTGCCCCTCCACAGATCTGACCTGTAACTTGCCTTGCATGAACTGCTTGCTATGTTGTAGAACATTATGGGCTAATTCATAACATGTCAATATAGACCAGCATGTAGCGGACCCTCCATCTGAAAAGTTACACGGTGTCACTATTTGTGCGATATTTGAACCTCAACCAAGACATTTGCATGTTTAGCTTTTTTCTGATAAATTTTCTGATAATATCTTCTGTAAATTGCCATCGTGAAGATTCCCCCAAAACTGTGAGATATTCTTTTTTGTTGATATTGTCCACCATAACACACTGCCAAACTTGCATAACTGACATCTCTATAGTTTATCACCTGTGCAACAGCTGATGTATTTGGAGCTTTCCATTCAGCACCACAGACTAACTAACATGAAAATGATTCAAATTTAAGGTCAAATCTGTGGAGAGGTGATCCCATTGACATTGACAATACATGTTTTCAAGGTATTTTGGGGCAATAAAAACAAGCATAATTGGGAAAAATACAAGACAACTTATGCCATATTGTGGTACATTCTATAGGTCAAGTTCATAGTGACAAGAAGGTGGCAAATCCTTCAAAAGAAATGTTACATAGTGCACTTTTAAGGGCACAGCGTTAGCATGTTTTGTAATAAGAGCTCATTTGGAGGATATTTAGTTCTATAAGACATTCAATAACCTTTTTGTGAATGTTCAAATTGCAATTTCAATTAAATTGTCATATTCCTTATAACTCAAATAATGTTTTGTCTTTTTCGTTGTTTGTAGTTGTTCAAATAACTCCTGTGGATTTTGGGGGCCCTTGTCATTTAAACAGAAGAGGATTTGGCTACAGACAGATTATCACTGAGAGTCCTGCCCGTGTGTGTGTGTGTGTGTGAGTATGTGTGTGTGTGTATGGGCAACATGTGGTTTCTGATGACAGCCATTTAAAGGTGTCAGACTGGAGCCAAGGACAATTACCATAGGTGCACACACACACACACACACACACACACACACACACATAAGACTGGCCCTTAGCCGCACTGCAGTCTAAACACGGCTGTTATCGCGCTCTCTGCAGATAATGGATGACACTGGGTCACATGGTGGACCAGACCGATGCTGGAGAGGGGAGATGTCTTAATGGTGTCCTGAAAACAGATTCACAACAGTTATAAAGAACCAAAATAAAAACACCATCACATGTCTGGTAAGTAATAAATATCTGAACATGTCAGGTGAGAACAGGGGTATCGTTTTCATAACTTCCATAACATTAAAGGGGTCTAGGCTATATAACTTTTCTGCTGGTCTCTATGGAGATGTTATTGCCTTGTCTTTTTTCACAGTATGGCATTAAACTTATCTATCTCCATGAAGACAATTTACAACCAGGTCAGATCTGTGAAGAAGTGGGTACAGCAACTGGCTATATGAGCTTTTAGCAGAGTCACGGGTGGATGTCACTGACCACATGTTAAACGCTACACAACTAAAATGAATACTTCACCGCCTGAGTACAGTACACTATGTTTGTGTCTCAATGCTAACGCTAATGCTAATTTTGAGGCATAATAAATAATATAACAATGCCACAAACTGAAGTATTATACATAAAAGAATAATTGGGTAGTCTTTATTTTAATTAATTTGACTTTTAGTAGGTTGTTTATTTCATATTTTCAGATTTTAATAAAAGTGACTGGTGGCTTTGAGACACAGTGAGCGAGCAAGCTGCTGTGCACAGAGCCTATAAAGCAGGTTTTTCAAGCAATTTTGAGCTGTATAAAACGCATGTAATTAAATAAATGTAATACAAATAAGATGAATGCCATTCTGTTCTAGGTGAACCTCTAATCCTTGTTCAAGTATTTTGTAATATTACCTATTAAAATAGCTAAATAAATTGTGGATTGCTTCATGTTTAACAAATACATTAATATCTATGGTTAATTATATAGCTGGCAAATAACAAGAATATCACAAGACCAAACCTAGTGTATGGGGTGTTGGATGCTGGATAATGAACTCACAAAAAAAAAACAAAAATTCCAACATGCATTCCTCTGTATTTTCACTGATTGGACTAATGTTGCTGCCAGAAAAGAATTGAACTTACTCTTTAATTATTACAAAACTGCACTTTAGAGTCTGGAGAGAAAAATGTGGCAATGCAAGCCATTTTCAAATGTACCTATAATCTGTCTTTGGGGCCACTTCCTGTTGGGGCCCAACACAATGTCCCAGAATTCACTTTACCTCTATTTACTTTTGGGCGTAAGGAATTTCAATGGTTCATTTACATTTCTGTTAGAAGAAATATATACATTGGTTTGCATTCAATCAAATTGCAGATATGGTTTCATAAACCTTTTTATAGATAGCATAAAAACTTTTTTTTTTAACTTAACATGTTTGTGTTGCTAATAGAACAGTACAATATATTGCAACTGTATCAAAATTGCATTCTGGGTTGGCACAGTATACCAGTCGCAAAGGCTGCAGTTATTTACATAAAAGAATGTACTTTGCAAAACAAGTGTTGTTGTGCCTGTAGTTTAGGCTTCTACAAACATGTTCTGAAATGCATGGGATTCTTGGAGTTGTTTATCAGTTCATATTTCAGTCTTCTCTCAAATGTTAATGCTTCTGGAGTAGTTTAGAACGTGAGCTCAGAACAAAATCCTACTTTTTAACCAGATATAGCAAATATAATCTTTTTTTTTTTCTTAAGTTCAGTCACAGTTGCTAGTTGCCTCTCCAGCGTATGTTATGGCCTGTTTTATAAATAATAAGTTTTAAGTTTAAAATATATTATCCTTTAGTGTGATTTCTTTGTGCATGTTTTCTAACCTGGGGTCCCGGGGCTCAGGGACAGCCCGCGGTGCCACGGCTGGCGCCAGTCATTACGCTGTTAGGCCAAATCAGCTTCCTGTGTTTGGTTTGATGGATGCCATCATCTTCAAGGATCTAAACCAGGTAAAGAGGAGCTCACACATGCACACACTTAAGGACCACAGCCTCAGAGCCACTGGAGCAGGAGGCAAAGGGCTAAAGGCTCTACAGAACAGGGCAGGTCAAAAGCACATGGACCGTAATACTGCTTTAAAGTGCATATACATGGTTTTCATGTTTTTATAATTATGAATCGGTTTGTTGGGATAGTACCTGTGATGATAAGAAAAGTACAAATATACATGAAGTAGTGCTGAGTTCTAAAACGGAATGCCTCTACCTCTATCATTAACACGGAAAACTCCATCCAAAATGTAAAGACAATTTATGAGCAAGGAAGGCATTATTTTGACAGTTTAAGCATTCATTTAGCAAAATAAAGGTATTGTTCATTTTTTATTATGTCTAATAATAACTATTGTGCAATTTTGGCAAGACTTGGTTTGGCCCTTGTTAACATTATGGTTGCTATAAGATTTATGGAATTACCTCTACATATGCAGCCTGTGTCCAACCAGGAAGTAAAATTATAAACTAAAAAAAATAAAAACAAAACAAAAAAAACAAAAACAACTTTTGTACAATCAGAATGAAAAATGAACAATCAGATTACTCACACTGTAACTGTGTAAATAAGACTTCAATCATCTGATTAGGGCCTATTTCAGAAATCAGATAATGATCAGGTTTTTGGTGAGCTTATAAACGTAGCCACTGTCTCACCAGTTGGTAATCACTTTTCTGTATAATCTGTGTGACAAATTGAGTGTGGTCGGCCCAAATCCAAGCGCAAACTAAATGTAATGTAACCTATTAAAATGTGAAATACTGCGAAATAATGTTTGCTTAATGCTTGACAAATACTAAAAACCCAGACCATATCCAGCTGAGCAAATACCTTATGCACAAAGTAATGAGGAAAATATCTTGTGTCATAAAACAGTGCATATGAACAGCCAGATGTCCATGTTTATAATGTAAACTCAGTTGATTAGAATGACCACAGAGCACACATAACATGGGGCTAGTCCACTTCAAAGTACAAAGTAATTGTTTCTGTTTCAGACAGTATTCAGCAATATCAATAGTATTTCATATGTAATGGAAGCATAAGGCGTCACAGCTCCTCTATCATTTCTACTCTGGATGGGCATCAGGTTTACCTATTTAATTATTAATTTATCACTGGATTTATATAGAGCTTTTCATGACACCCAAAGTACTTTACAGTCCATGATTAATTCAATCCACACTCGGTTGTGGTAAGATACTATTGTAGCCACAGCTGCCCTGGGACAGACTGACGGAAGCAAGGCTTCCAATCTACGCCATTGCCCCTCTGACCACTGTGGCACCTTATATTCCCAGCAGTCTCCCATCCAAGTACCAACCAGGCCCAGCCTTGCTTAGCTTCTGAGATCTGACAAGATCAAGCTTTGACAAGTTGGTATGGCCACTTATTTACAATTTACACTAACTTTCCTGGCACTGCGGTTTCCCCCTTCAACCCAAAACATGCACAATACTCAGGTCTCATCACAAAAATGCATAAAAACTCCAAAATCCAACTTGTTCACCAAAATGATACATTTAACCTGAACCTTTTTCTAATAATGGATTGAAACCCCAATTACAATTTCTACATTATATTATAATATATTATATTTTTCTACACAAAAATGTCAAATATTTCTTCCTCTAAAACCTGTACTGTGCTCTAAGCCACATGATTTTACTGACCTATGAGATCTCAATTTGATTATAATTATATTAAACCACCCACCATACTTTCCCTTAATGTCTTAATGTTTTAATATTTATATTTGCTCTCAGACAGAACTCTAAATTCACTTGACACTGACTGGTGTGAACTGTTACCATAGCATAAGTGCATATACAGCACTTCACAGTCTCTGCTCTCATAGTGGGCTTATGAGTGCACTGGTCTAAATGCATTTGTCCACTTTAGCCCTGAGTCTCTGAGCGGACAGCAGCTGGACTATGTCTGAGCTGAGCAGACATTCTTTTAGAGGAACCTTCCTACTGCCACAGATAACACTGGCACCTCGCTGTCAGATACACAACCACTGCTCTGCAAAACACACAAGTCTGACACAACCACTGCTCTGCAAAACGCACAAGTCTGACACAATTACTGCACTGCAAAACGTACAAGTCAGACACAACAACTGCTCTGCAAAACGCACAAGTCTAACACAACCACTGCTCTGCAAAACACACAAGTCTGACACAACCACTGCTCTGCAAAACGCACAAGTCTGACACAATTACTGCACTGCAAAACGTACAAGTCAGACACAACCACTGCTCTGCAAAACGCACAAGTCTAACACAACCACTGCTCTGCAAAACACACAAGTCTGACACAACTACTGCTCTGCAAAACGCACAAGTCTGACACAACCACTGCTCCGCAAAACGCACAAGTCTGACACAACTACTGCACTGCAAAACGTACAAGTCAGACACAACTACTGCACTGCAAAACGTACAAATCAGACACAACTACTGCACTGCAAAAAAATAGTCTCAGAAAACTACTGTACTGCAAAACAAAACAAAAACTACTGCACTGCAAAAACAAGACCAAACTACTGCACAGCAAAAAGAAAAATCTGTATAACCACTGCACTGCAAAAACAAGAATCTGGCACAAACTATTGCACTGTAAAAAGAAGAATTAACTGCAAATTATGGTTGGATGGTACATTTATTATTTTGCAAGTACTGCTGAATTGTGATGTATACTTCATATAGTTCACATTGTACTGTATATACTTTTAAATATGTCCAAAAGTATATCTGTAGACATCTAAACTACAGGATTAACATGTTTCATTATACTAGATGTTATACTGCCACCTACCCATAACTTATTTTTTTCATTCAAAATTAAATTTCTATTTCATTGCGAAGTTACAATGGATTTAATTCAGAATGGTGAATAGTCGATGAATAGTAGATAGTACTACTAATAGTAAAAGTAGTATGTTTCATTTTGTTCAGTTTGGTAGGCTATTTTTTTCTTTCATTTTAAACATTTTGACAATTAACTTAAAAATGATAAAAATCAATCAGTAATTTTATCTAAACTCTTCAAAACTACACATGTTGCCTGATGTAGTATAAAGACTAGAATATTCTAGTACTTTTTTGCAGTGTACCACTACTCCTCCCGCTACCACACACAGTATTACACACAGCTGCATACTTGTACTCACTTGCATATCTGTAGCTCACACTATGGGAACCAGAGTCCAGACTCACTTCTTCCATGTGAGAGGGGCTTTACACGTCAGGCTGACCTCACCATGGAAAGAGTCTATGCTGATAGCATTCTTATCCATTCAAACACACACATGCTAATGCTATGAGCTAACCGACGCATGCATGGACACACGGACACATCGTTTGACTGGCATTTTCCAAAACATTTAAACTGGTGGGTCACAGTCTAAAGCAGTGGAAGTCCAGAGTCTGGACAAATTAAGACATGGTATTTCCCTACCCAATGTTTTCCATGTATTTGAGCAAAATTTGTCTTGCAGACAGCTCTTGGGGTCAAAATACGGCAGAGTAACAGGAATTGTGCTGTTAACATGCTAGTTGGTGTTAGCTTTAATGTGACAGTAAACTCAGCTCTTGCCTCTGAGAGTTGAGAAAAGTGCTTATAAACTCATCGCGGTGAATAATTGAGGAATAACTTTGGAGCACTACAAAGTGTTTAAAATGAATTAGTTCTGTTTTTCACATTTTTTAGGTACAGCACCTTTAAATACAAAGAACACATCTCAAACACTAGACCAAACTTTTTTCCTCTAACCTGACCTGCATGAACCAGAGATGTGCCAAGCTCCCCAGTCAAAAACTGCAGCCCTCACAAATACATCACATGATAAAATTGATTACGATTTCAGACAAATAAACAGAAAGCGAGATATTATTCCCATTCCCATACCCATTCCCAATCATTTGTCTGTGCAAATTAAACTGTAAAAATACCAAACTGTTACTTCGATAACCCTCTGACCAGATAATGCACTGAGGACGCCCTACAATCTCTGGCGTCTTAGTCCTGTACCGCACATTGGAAACTACTGAATTACATCAACTGAACTAATAAACATGTTCAATTCAATTCTATTTTATTTATATATCACACTTAAATATCTGCAGCTGCCCAAAGGCCTCACATAAAAAGTCAACAAAAAGCAACAGATAATACGCTATATAAGAACAATAAAACAATAAGACACCGAAAAAACACCAAGATATTCTGAGCTAGTATTAAATGCCAGGGAGAAGAGGTGGGTTTTCAGTCTAGTCTTAAACTGTGTTAATGACTGTGAGGATCTGACAGGCAGAGGGAGGCTGTTCCATAGTCTGGGCGCTGCCACAGAAAAGGCTCTGTCACCTCTGGTCTTGA
Source organism: Periophthalmodon schlosseri (assembly GCA_000787095.1). NCBI lineage: Eukaryota > Metazoa > Chordata > Actinopteri > Gobiiformes > Gobiidae > Periophthalmodon > Periophthalmodon schlosseri. Next base: position 8,654 of record KN485806.1, read on the forward strand.
GCCTGGCTTTGGGCACAGCAGCAGGAGCTGGTCAGCTGACCTCAGGGCTCTGGGTGGAGTGTAGGGCTGCAGTAACTCCCTCAAATAAAGAGGACATATAGAGTGCAGACATTTAAACACAATCAATAACATTCTGAATTGCGCCTGATATAAAAGAGGGAGCCAGTGCAGGTTGCACAGCATGGGGTGATGTGCTCTTGTCTCTTAATTTTTGTCAGCAGACGAGCTGCAGCATTCTGGACATTCTGTTAGCGCCGCAGAGAGCCCTGGTCCAGCCCCACATACAAAGAATTACAATAATCCAGATGTGACTTTACAAATGCGTGGATTGCTTTTTAAAAATCCTGTGGAAGGTAGGGCTTTACTTTACTACTTACTAGCAAGGAGCCTCAACTGAAAGAAGCTGGACTTTATGACTGAGCTAATGTCCACAATCATCCTGAGATTTCTCACTGCACGTCTCGTGGTTCAGTCTCTCCTTTACAGACAGTACAGGGCCACACTAGCCTATTCAGGCCGGGAGGAGCTCATTATCACCTTTTATCAGACATCGGCACTGCCATCCATCACCACCGGGGGTACCATCCTCCTCTAGAATAGCTACTGGTCTAACAACAGAGAAATACATCTGTACAATACACTGTAATATGTTTGTTCAAATTGGACAAGTGGGATATTTGCTTATCATCAGGAAAACAAGGCTGTTAAGCATGACATAATATGGTGATGAATTTATTATTACACTTCTTCAAGTGTAAAATTGTAAAAACTGAATTGTAACCACATTATGTAACCTTCATAGCAAAATAATGTAAAAAAGACCTGACATCATACAGCAAAAGTAAAATGATTTTCCTAAAGTGCCATTGAAAGCCAGAAAAATATGATCTGAAGTATAATACAGTAGGCATATAGTATTACCCAATTTCTTCCTTCAGTTTAATCAAATGGAGAGCTAGTACTAGAAACATTTTTGTTCAAAGTTAAATCATGAAAAAGAGGGGGCACTTAATACCATTTTGGTTAGTCGTGCAAAACTGTATTTCCATTCTATCCATTAATCCACTTTATAATTCAAATGCATTTCAAACATTTTATCCAACTATCAAAATTACTGGACCATTTTCTTGTAAAAATCTGCTTTGGAAAACTCTACATCATTGAGAGCTTGGCCCCCACTCTTCTTTATTATTACAGTTTTGAGTTATTTCCCAGTAGCAGACCAGAGTCATTCTACACAAGCCTCCGTTTAACAATCCTTCTTTAGGATATTGCTGCTTTAAAACATATAGGATTAAGTCCTTAAATCCAGTCCACTTTACATTTTTAATAACACATGATGTATGGACCCGGGGGAGAGCTTACCTGGAGTTTTTATGACTTTATTTCACATTTCCAGCGGTAAGTTTAGCGCGGCTGATGTTATAAAGCAGTTTGATGCCTCTCTGTGATTGAAACTAGAGTTTGATTAGTTTGGTAATAATACAATATATTTGCTTGTGAAAGAAACTGTACTTGGCAAAAGCAGTACATTGATAATATTAAAGGTACTATGGGTGTTAAACCTATTCTTCGTGGGGATGTTGTTGTTTTGCCTGGAATGTTCCACAAAATGGCATGAAACTTGGCAATCTCCATGGAGACAAAAAGTGACTCCACCAAATCAAGTATTTCTATGGCAATAAAAACACATGTAATTGAATAAAAGATACAATAATTTTATACCATACCATGGAACATTCCAGGCAAAACAGCATTTTCTAAACAAGCAGGTGATGGACCCTCCGACATAAAAGTTACATAGTGCACCTTTAAATAATTTTCACCAACCAATCACTTCATTTTTACTTCAACTTGATATTTTAGCAGTACTGTTACACCAAATTTTTTTTTTCAAATGTTTGTGTTCTGTTGTTATTCTTCCATTCTATTTGGATTGAGGTCTTCTTATAATTTGAACTTTAAGATGCACTATTAGAATTTTCTGGTGGAGGGTACGCCACCTGCTTGTCTCCATGGAGACGTTATTGCTTTGCATTGCATGTTTCTCAGTTTACCATAAGATTATCTATCTTCATCATGGAGACAAGCAGGTCATGTTAGAGGTCAGACCTGTGGAGAGATGACCCTTCTCACAATAGGAATGCATGTTTTTAAGGTATTTTTGAGCAATAAAAACACATGTAATTAATTCAATACAAGATAAATGCTTTAATGCTATACTGTGGAACATTCCATCCAAAGCAATAACATCTCCATGGAGTTGGCAGGTTCCCACTAGACCTTTAATGCTTGTGCAACTCCTCTTTTTACTTCCTTAAAACATGAAAAACAGAACTAGTTCATTTTAAGCAGTTTGTAGAGGTCCAAAGTTATTTCACTTACCTTTTGCATTCCGAGTATTGTACTTATTCACCGCAAGTTAATAAGCACTTTTCGAAACTCTCAGAGACCAAAGCAGACAGTAAAGCTAGCAGCTGGCATGCTAACCACACACTTCCTGATTCTTGGACATTAAAACACTTAAGAATTAGATGCAGGCAGCTGAGTTCTTTTGAACTCAAGAGCTGCTTATGCAATATTTCTGTACTGGGGCAAGACACATTTTGGGAACAAGGCCTCTGAGGTACTTGGGTTTGAAAGTAACCCTCCTTACATTTTTGGCTTCTCTACCCTCCTCTGGTTATTGTCCCATAGGCTCAGAATGGTAGTTGGGGTTAAACTAGGCTTATGCCAGCTGTATTGTGACTAATGGAGGGAAACTGGCATTGGGACAAATACACACTTAAATCCCACTCTGATTACATAGTGTGTGTGTGAAATATGGGGTTTTAATGCTACTAATACTGGCTCTTTACATAAGCTCTTTTACTCGGGCTCAACACCTGGACTTAAAGAAATATATCACCCCAAAGACACATAAGTAAAGTTACAGTGTAAATATTAGACTTGGTTTGAATAAATCAGTCCATATTTAGACCAGTGTTATCCATAACTCAGCTACTATTTATAAAACGATCTAACGTTTAACCCCTTATATCATTCTGGCTGATATTCCCTAAACGGCTGACTGCATCCTACTAAATTAAGATGTATTGAGAAATTATGAATTCAACTGGGCACATAGGTGGATGCTGGAGACTGATCTATTGGTCACTGTGAATGGAAATGAATGAAAGATTTTACAGACATTTTGTTGCCTGGCAAATCCAGAATGATATCTCTCTGTATTTTTTATACAGAAGGATATCAGTCAGTATCATCATCATTGGAGTCAGATCCACTGACCCACAGGTTGGTGGTGTGATTCCAGCTCCCACAAATGAATGCCGTCGTTGTGTCCTCGGGCAAGACACTTAAACCACCTCACCCCCAGTGTCTGCGTACTCTGGTGTATGAATGTGTGCGTGAATGGGTTCCTTGATGTAGTGCTTTGAGTGCCTTGAAGGTAGAAAAAAGAGCTATATAAAAATGTGAACATGACCGTATCAGTCCGAGCCAGAACTAAACATGTTTGTGCAATCAGAATCATTTATGTCACTGACGCATGTGAAACAAAGGAGCTCATTAGTCATTTATTATTCACAAAATCTGATGTTTTTCAGCCCCCTGAGAAATAGATATTCTTTTTTTTTTCCTCGTTTCTGTGTAGACTCTGCACACCTCACTGGGCGACAGGTGAGTTGGAGGAGAGGCACTTAGCTGAAAAGGTTTTTAAGAAGACTCCCGCACACTGTCTCAATTTTGGTTCACTTTAATTAGCACAAAGTTTCGGTCCCTCTGACTTTCTACTAATAAAAGTGAACCAAGAGTGTGACAGTGTGCAGGAGTCTTCTCCTGTCTTTTTTCCACGTAATCAGCCATATTTGTTTTGATACAGACAGACCATGCGTCTCCCTAATTTGCTAACCAGTCAATCGCGCCTATCTGAACTCACATCTTTGTAAAGTATTGAAGAAGTGTGTATTCTGGATCCCATTTTGTCATAGCTTCAATAATCGTAACACTGTGATGCTCACAGTAATTGCTACAAAAACTGATATTATGGAATCCCTAACCCTGGATGTATAAAAATGATGAATCACTTTCTAAACTATGTGATTAAACTCAAAATTGGTTGCACTTGCTTTTAGTAAATCTAATCAGTCTTGTTTTTGATTTAAGCCCAGCGTGACCCTAGAGTCATCCATCTTCTTCTTTCCGACAGCTCCAGACCAGCACGGAAAAACAGGTTTCAAATTCAAATCAAATGTTTCAATGTTGTATCAAGAATTAACGTAACAACACAGAGCGTAGCTTGGGTTTTATATGGAAAGCATTGAACACAGTAGCCAACACATGGACAATAGTCTACTGCTCCAAAAAGGTAGAGGTGGGCAGTATTGACAAAAAGTAATATTGATAATTTTTGGGAGTATTCTGTACTGTTGTTGTGTCATTGGGCAAGACACTTACATTACTCATAGCTGTTTTTATTGCTCAAAAAACTTCAAAAGCATTCATTATTATGACTGTGAGTTGTGTTGCCTCTCCAGAGAAACTCTGACCAGTAAATTGGTTTTTAGCTCCATCATCTGCTTGTTTCAATGCCATACTATGGAACATTTCAGGCAAAGCAATAACATCTCCATGGAGATAAGCAGATGGCGGACCCTCCACCACAAAACTTAGAAAGTTTATATTGATATACAGTTCTATAAAGTATTAATTTCACTAAATAAACTAGTGCAAACGTATTTAAAAACCTCACTATTGTTTTCGGGCCTAGACGTTAATACAAAAATCCTATTAAAATAACAAACACAGACCCCGAAGCAATGAATATTTCTAAACCCCATTTCAACCCGGTTTTAAAGCTTCATTAGCACAAGATAACGACTTTCTCTGGGGAATGCAGCTCTGCATAAACAAAAGACAAACAGAGCCGCAGAGTCGTAGAGGGACATGCAGTGGAGCAGAGGTTGCCAGACACCGCGCTGACAATATCCAGGCACAGTTCTGGTTCGTACTTAATTCATTTAGAGTCTTGCACAGGCCTATATGCATGTGAGGAGGCTGTGTGCGTGGCCCTATGTTATGTTTGCTAGCTGGATCGTCATTGGCCTGTGGGGCTAGGGCACGGCGTCTCTGGACCAAGAAACGAAAGGTTAACTGAATTTGGTCCCGACATAATTTATGCATCCTGGGTATATTTGTGCATTGTGGATGTGTGTGTGTTAGGCATTGTTCTGGGGGTAAAACAGGGCTTGCTTAGCTGCATGTTATAAGCTTGAATGAGGCCATAAGGAAATCCGTCAAATGCTAATGTTAGTAAATATAGACTGTAACATGGGCAAAGCGCCTCAGTGAATGAAGCATAGGAAATGGCTAGTTTGATTCAATAGGAAACAAACATTTAAAATCTTGATTATGTTTTCCTGATATAACATTATAAAGAGCTTATAGTTTAGAATTGAGATGGAGGAATACAAATAAAAAGGCAAAAATATGTATACATATTTTTGCCTTTTTATTTTATACACATATACATCAAATTCTACTGGTTGTGGGCAAGTTGCTTAGTCCAAGTTTTGTCCTGGTTCACTCCTGGTTTTAACATTCATAATTTTTGTTAGCAATGAGTACATCTTAGGCAGCTTATGTTAGATATTTTTGAGAAGGAGAGGGTTAGTGAATATATGGTACAGAGGAGGTGTAGTGAATGTATGGTACAGAGGAGGGAGGGAGAATATATGTTACAGAGGAGGGAGAGTATATATGGTACAGAGGAGGGAGGGTGAATATATGGGTAGAAGGATGCTGCCAGGAAACCGGAGACCTAGAGGAAGACCAAAGAGTAGATTTATGGTTGTAATTAAAGATGCTGTACCTGATTTTTACTGTCTTAAAAACTTCAAAAACAAAACTAGTTCATTTTAAACAGTCCAGCCCTGGTCCAAAGATATTCCTCACTTACCTTATGGCTCCTGAGCGTCCTAATTATTCACAGTTTATAATCGCTTTTCACAGCTCTCAGAGACTTGGGCAGAGTTTTGGCGTGACAGCAAAGCTAAAAACAACTGGCATGCAAACGCACACTTCCTGATTATTGGAAAATCAAACGCTTTATAATTAGATTCAGACGGCACGCAGCTGACTTATTTTAATCTCGAGAGCTAGTTGTACAATATATCTGTACTGGGGCAAGACAAATTTTGCTCAAATAAATGGGGGAAAAACAGGTACAGGGCCTTTAAATACAACATGATGATTAGATGATGTGAGAAAAGAGGATACAGAGCAAAGCAAGCAATTCTGTAAGAAAACCAGTACAAATGATCATATTGTCCACCATTTTGTCCATCCTCTCTGACCCAATCATCAAATACAGTTTATTGTGTGCCAGAGAAAATGAAATAGTTTAGTGGCATTAGATTTATTGCATACCCAGTTCAGGTAAGTACCCCATTAAACCCCAACATAGCTCCTAACATGCCATCTGTACCTCTCCACTTATATAGTATGAGTGTGTGTGTGTGTGTGTGTGTGTGTGTGTGTGTGTATAAAACTCTATGGTGACCTCTCTTATGAGCCCTATGTGAAATCTATGCATGTCCCAAACTACTTCAAACAGAAACATAACCCACAACTCCCAGTTATCCCTGTTTTCCCAGTACATGCATTTAAAACTTTACTAAAGCAAGTCATTAACACAGGGCCTTTCCTGGAGGTTCAAGTCAAAATGGCCCCACATGGTAGATCCAAACCAAGAAAACACTATAATAAAACATTTCATTTGATCACCTTCATCCTGGTCAGTGGTAGGACATGGGAGAGTATTTATTGCAAACTGGAGTCATAGGAACTGGCAACCTGAAGTGAGGAGCTCATTCTGGACTTGGACAGGAGAACAGGAGACTGTGGAACCAAAACATGTAAATATACAGAAAATACTACATCATGTTAAACTTCAGTTGATTCCTGTTTGGACCAGTGCCTACTCAGCCAATCTAAAGTCATTAGGATAAAATTACTCAAGTATATAGTTTATTAGCTCATAATAATTGGTATTTTTACATGACCAAAGAGCTGCAAACGGGATAGCCAGTTTCTAGTTTCTAATAAATAAAATGACTGATATTAATGTACTGCACTGCAAGTCTTTTGAGCCCACCTCTGCTCCTCCTACTTTGCCTCTTTTTAGTTGAATGAGTTTTACAGGAGCTGCCGTATCGTTTCATGGAGGCTACACTGGGACCGGAAATGACCATATGACCCTGTGAGGAAGACAGGAAAGTCAAGTTCAAGTCATGGAGATAATAAATGCAAACCAGTGGTTCCGAACCCTTTTCTCCAAGAAACCCCCATTTTACATGTCCAACAATCCTTCCATTAATATTTACACTATCAATTTTCACCTGGGGGCCCCCTGAGAATCTCATGTCTTAAAACTTTAACAATTACTGAGCTACACATGCAACAAATGGTAAAGTGAGTGTCTAGAAATGTGCCTAATAGTTTTGGATTACTGCAGTAGTAATAAAGCCAGTCATCTTTAATAATAATTTAACAGTTAATTATCTGTTATTCATCTGCGAAAATATCATATGGGATAATACTATGTTGAGGTATATTTGTCTGAAAAGCAGAACATTAACTGATCCAGCCAAGCGGTGATTTGGCTTACACTCAGAGTGGTATTCTGCCCCCTACTGGCTAACAATTGTACAGCACACCCCACTGACCTGGAGTCTAATGGTTTCTCCATCTCTGCGCCAAAACCAGATGAGTCCAGACCTTCATCATAAACAGCATCGGCCTCCTCCTCCCTTTGATCACTGTAGGAGCAGATACCAAAGTCTTTAATGTATAAATGGCACATTTAAAACATTATAGATATTTGAGACACTGGGAATAAATGCACACATGGTCTATGAAAACGTTGGGACATGTGCTTTAATATAGTTGTAATGACAGAGTAAAATGCTAATTAAGTAAGGAATTTAAATGGTCACGTTTTTATGCAGCGCTTTTCCACCTTCAAGGCACCCAAAGCGCTTTATGCGTTGCAATATGCATGTATTATGTAGTACTGTTATAACAAGTTTGATATTTTCGGACTGCAGTCCCAGTAGGCAAAGCAGATGAAATAGTCGCAGTCGAAGCAACAGAAGCAGTAGTAGTAGTAGTACTGTTAACATGATTTGATCGCATTTGAAATGTAGAGCCAGTAAAGGTTTAAAGTCTTCTACAGTGGTGGTACGATTAATGGTAAATTTGTTGAAAAAATAAAAAATAAAATAGTTATTATGATTACAAAGCTTACAATTTTAGATGATTTAATAACTAATTAACAACACTGTCTTATGCAAGTCCTCTCATAGCCTCTCAAAGGGGCTTCACAACCTGGAGAATGAGCTACAATTGAAGTACACCTGTAGTCACAGCTGCCCTAGGGCATGATGGAGGCATAGGTGCAGATCTGTGTCTACTGCCTCTCTAACCACTACCAATCATGCATATGTGCTAATTATAAATGGTAACTTAACATTACATTACTATTACATATTCTAAGTTTTTCCTCTAAATATACCCAACAACTAGGGCTGTAGTCGACTAAAGAAATTTGATTAAAAACATGTCATGCTGATTGACTAGTGGACTAAAAAGGGGCCGTGGAAAAAACTCTTAAAACTTTTCACTATCTATGATCCGACCATGTCTTTGACTCAAACTACACTCGCAACACTACAGCTACACAGGAGTTCTGTAAAAAACAACTATTTCAACGGAAAAGTACTAGGAAACGACAGATTAAACTCATAATTCACTCCCAAATCTTCCATTAGCTCACCTACCTACTTTCTGCTGTTGAACATATAAATCCTAATAAAATAATTCGACAAGCTCAACCAGCTCAACCATTTTTCTGCTCCAAGGCCAATGCATATGTCTACGTGTGCCATCTATGTATGTCCTATGTTAGTGTCAGTGTGTGGAAGGGTATTTATTACATTGTGGGGATGAAAATCTGTATAGCGTAGTACCCACATCATAGCAACCTGCCTCTGTAAAGCCTTTATTATTAGATCAACAACATTGTCTAAAGTTCAGATATGGGTTAAATATATTAAGGTTAGGTAAGTAATAACTGTAGTAACTAGGAGTGGGACGAAACACGATTTCCACAAAACAAGACATGAGACTGGGTCCACAAGAATGAGACAAGATGAGATTTGGACATCATTTATAATAAAATAATTGTGCAATCCTTTTTCCATTTTAAAAATGTAATTATTTTTTGTTGTAATTGTAGACCTACCTTTTGGAACAGCTTAAGTTACAAGAGATGTAACTTAAAGGGCCCATATTACGCTATTTTCTGATCCATGTTATAATGTTGTTTCCTCATCAAAAACATACCCGGAGTTGTATTTTGTTTAATTCATACATGTTTAACACACAAACCCGGTATATTTAGGCTGAATTCTTCTCTTACACTGAAAACACTCTGTTTCACCTTATGATGTCATGTGGTAATACGAGAAGTGCTCCATTATGCTTTTAAACTCCATACACTTTCACAAGAATCATTTGGATGATTTCAGCCCTGGGATTGCCAATCTCTACTGAACAAAAACCAAGCACCTACCACTACATGACATCACAAGGCAGAACAGAGCATTTTGAACTTTGGGGATGCAGACAGCCTAATAATACAGGGTTACTCAAACATGTGTGAATGAAACAAAACACACCTCCCTGTGTATTTTTGTTTTATTTTGTTTTTTGTCCAATCTAAATGTAAACAAAATGGAAAAAAACAAGATATTTTTTGTGGCTTAAGATCTTTTCCCATCCCCAGCAGTAACTAGGAATAAGGTAAGGATCTGTTCTTGAAAATAAATTAAAGTAAATGCAATATCCCCAAAATGCATAGCAACTCAACTTGTGTGTTAGTGTTAGTGAGTGTACCTCTAAGCGCGTATGTGATGAGGAATTCATTAGTGCAGAGGAAGCTCGTTGCTGAAGTCTGCTTTCTGTCAGTTTGTGCTGCGGCCATTTTTCCCAAGGCCAAGAGGATATCCCTTTACACTGTCGCCAATACGCGCAATACACACACACAGATGTACACACAAATATGCACACACATGCACAAACACAAAGCATGAATGATACAGGGAGCCCGAGCAGAAGGAGCAGGGAAAGTGAGGACCGAGCGGTACAAACAAGAGAAAGAATGAACAGGGCTTAAGCTAACACTGGGTTTAAGTGTAAATATTGAACAGGATAAGCCTCTATGTGATGTTTAAACTGTTGCAATCAGAACTGACTTCAGGCATCAATATGCTATAGACCTGGTTCTGCATCATTCCTTCCTAGTTAACTTTTGGTTTAATCCTGGTTTAGTCCTAGTTTAGTCTTGGTTTAGTCCGGGTTTATTTCTGGTTTAGTCTTGGTTAAGTCCAGACCAGTAGAGTAGGGAATTATGGAATTAATAGCAAAAACATATTTCTACCTATATTATTTTGAAGGAATGTACAATTCAACATCACTTTTGTAAAATTACATAATGAAACCTATTCTAAATAGGATGAACAAACTTTTATGAGTGGAAAAAAGTTTCTCTTACTACTTCTCAGATTAATTTAATTTAAAGCAATAATGTGCAGCATTTATGAAAGTCTGAATTTGTGAAACTCAGTTCAGGCTATAAATATAACAGATGTTTGGTAACATGGTCTGGGAGGAAATTGAACTGTTACTTCATTTTATGTCTAAAACATTATTTGAGGGGGAAGGGGAAAGTATATTTTTACAAACTACTTCTTCGCATAAATGTGGCATATATTTTAAGTTGTAGTATTTACTACACTAATAACACAAATTTATTTTTTGTAATCTATATGTGAGCCAAAAATAGTGTGTTTGCAAGTTGTATTTCAGTGTAAATGGATATTGTCAATTTCCTATTCTTTATGATATGAATTTTATTTTTAATTTGTAGTCTCTTATACTTATAATAAACTCATTGAATGCATTCTCCTTCAAAAGCAATATAAAGAATACAATAACAATATATTTTCTCATATTAAATGCAATAAACATTATGCAATAAGATACTAATTGCAGGAGCAGACAGGATCATATGATTTGACCTCTTAAATCCATCAGGACACTGACAGAGCTCTGGGTGATATGTGCGTAGGAGGAAAATAATCCTTTTAACTTCAGAATGCTCCTGGCTGGATTTCACAAGAGTTCACAACAGGCTGCAACACAGACACAGTGCATTCCATCGGAGCATTACAAATAAACATTACATAAATGCAAGTAGTAATAGCAGTAGCGATCGACTATGGCCAGAACTACAGATAGAGAGACATAATTCGATAATTTTCTTGCAGCAGCTCCTTGTACATTCACACCAACCAATAATACTCGACTAGCCAGTTATTATTATTTTGATTCCCAGACTATCAAACGATTGTTTCTACTGTGGTTTTTAATTGTTATTATGCATTAAAATCACAAAATATATATATTCTTCTAGTCTGGATATTGAATTTGAATTTACAAATGCTGCTATATTTGTAATGGAAGGTGTTTTCATAGCAAATGTAGTAGTTAAGTATATAATAGTAAACGATTATTTTTAGTAAACAAGTCACGATTATTCCAGTTAATTGTTGCAACCCTACAGTCGGCCTAATAGGAGGTCCCATATTCATATCCCAGAGTTATCCACATGCAAAATAGTCAAATCCTTCAGCTCCAGTACTCTGACCATGATCTTGACTCAAGATCTGGAGATGGGTACCAGGGCGCTGCAATGCGGTCACCCACAGCTCCTCACTGGTTGCCCCAGTGGCATTACAAGATGGGCAGAACTGATTCTATTATGAAATTTAGGGTGCGTTCACACTTGCACATTGACCACATAAAAAAATTTGAACTAAACTGGGACTAATTTCGGAACTAATCTCGGACTAAACCAGAACTAAATATACTAAAAACTAGAACAGGACCAAACCAGGTCGACCATCAGAGCAAGAGTGGGATAAGTGTGAACGCACCCTTAGTACATCTGAATGTTAATCTCAGTAGTAGCAGCAATTCTAAGCACATACCCTTCATGAAAAGTGTTGTTTTAATCACACCAAAATCAAATTGTTCAAAGATTTTTATTTACAACCAACCAATTATACTTTTAGGCTGTATAATTTTCTCACTTTAAAATCACCAATTACATCACTACAACAAGACAATTTTAAAGCCAATCTTTAACTTGAACTTGAGTAATAGTATTTTGAAGTAGCACCACTCCACTGTAATTTCTGGCTCTTCTCTTCACCTCTGCTGTTTGCCCAGTCACACGCATGAAACCCAAGTGATCCTGCATGGTCTGGTCTGGACTTTTTTATTGCCTCTGCTACAGTAAGTGTGGCTCATAACTCATGTTTGTGTACACTCACTGCACAGGGATAGGCTGCAGAAGTGTCCTGGGTGCTGTCCGCGTCTGCAGCCCCAAAACCAGAGCGCGTCCTGGTTCTTTGACAGTCTTTATGTGGGACAGAGGACGGGTGGAGGACTGCTTCCCTCACAAATATATGAAGAGGCTAAGAGACAGAACGCCAAAATGGACTCCAAGTAAGTGACATGGGATTGTATTTCAGCTTCCTGTTTTAATATGACATACTGAGGACCATTCTAAAGATCCAATATTTTGTTTTGAATTGCTATGGCAACGGCAACTTTTTTATCATTCTGAAACCACTGAATAGGAGCAAAATGGCGACCTGTGGAAAGATGCAAAATGTGTAAGCTGCAAATTGTTGTGCTGTGTTTGTGGATTAATACATAAGATATAAGAGAACTTTTATATGTCCAACAATGGGGAAATTCCAGTGTTGCAACCCAAAGTTCAAGAACAGCAGGAGAAAGCATTCAATCAAAAAGTCAAAATAGCTATTAAAGACTTAACAACAGACATAAAATCCAGTAGAGTAAAGATACAAATAGATAAAAAGAAATAGAAATATAACAAAATATTTAATAAAATTCTCCTGCTGTCCTTGCCACGCTGAATTTTCCCCATAGTGGGAAAAATAAAGGTTCTCTTATCTTACATGTATTGTGTTTAATGTCTAATAATACAATAAAATCTGCTGATTTTCTAGGGCGCAATATTCACTGATTTTGACTTCATATCAAGCCCTTAGTGCTTATTTTGTAAATCAACTATAATAACAACACAAAGTAACTTAAAATAGAGGAAAAAGAAAACGAAAACCCATTGAATTACTTAGAAATTAGAATAGATTACAATTGCAATAGTAATATTTATATTTTATATTGTTTCACAACAGCCTGGGAAACAAATTTGTTTTAAAAGACAATCAAAAACTATAAAACTATAAGATGTTTAAATGAAGCATTTTTCAAATCTATAAATGAATTTAATGAAGGTTTGACTTTATATCCTTTCTATCCTCTATCCAAACTAAAAGTATGAACAACAAACTTATTTTATGGGAGAGCCTGGCTAGATCTGTAACTAAACATTAAAGTAAATGTGATGCATGTTGAACTCTTTCGAAAATTTGCGTACAGCCATAAATTAATTAGGCCTATTGTATTGACTATTGATTTGCCCTACTAGGAGGGAAATGCAGACGATTTCAGAATAAAATGAATAATAAACAAATACATAATATCAGCCACAATTATTTATTTATTGGCTCGTTTTTGTGGCCTCTGGATCGTGCGTAAATTAACCTCCATAATGCCAATCCGAGCAGTGGTACATATTAATAAACGCTGTAGGCTTACTACTCTTCAAATTACGCAATAAATACAGACAACCATTTGGCTAAATAACAAAACCAAAATAAGTAACACCTTTGAGATTTCAGGCAATTTTAATTTACGCCCAAGGCCTCAAACGCAGCGAGAGGAAATTTTAAATTCGGTAGATTTCGCCATATTATCAGGCTACTACAATCGATTTTTACTTGTATTTGAACATAACGTTACAATAAACTTTCATGAAACGTTTACATACCTTAGAACCAAAACAACACTGACCCATTTTAAAAAGAGCACATTTTGCAATTACGTCTAACAGACACGTGAGACATAGATTATTTAAACGAAATAACTTTTCCGCCTAAACTTTTAAAATCACTATTAACATTTTTAATTGGTCATCAAATATATTTCGTTTTGTTTTCGACACCAATAACACACACCTTTCCCGTTCAGACGAAACATGTTACATCATTAATTCGTGCGTATTTAAAACGTGTTGAATGTGCGTCTTATGGCACACGAGTTGCATTTTAAAACTAGGTCGCTTATTTTTTCGAGTCTACCTAAAAGCTCCCGCACGGTCCACCGTTTTTAAAAAACAAAATTTCTACCACGTTATTGTTATTTCTTATCTTATTTCCATTGACGATCAACAGGTATGCTTCGTAATTGTTGTATTTGGGATGAAGATATGAACGTTACGCGGAGTTTACGTCTCGGACTGATTTGTGCGTAACGTTAACGGCGCCTGTGATTAAAGCGGGTTAAGTGGTAAGTGGAGTGGCTGACCTTTGGCGTGTTCGTGTGTGTGTTTTAGGAAAGTTTACCTGCTCGTAATGATGACCGTGTCGCCAGCCAGGAGTCGCGATGATAAATGGACGGAGAATAGACGAGGCCGAAAAATGACTAACCAAATGACCAAAATTTAAAAAACCAAGAAGAAGGAGCCACGTGATGTAGGCTACGCTTGGTCAAGGTAAGCTAAAACATGCCAAGAAGTGTGGGCCACGTTATCTAATCTTCAAAATATGCATCACAATTTTATTTGTGAACCGTGCGTTTTGATCCACATTGTGGACAATACAGTGCCATAATTCTCCCATTATGTATGGATTACGTCCACGCATCGAATTCAGCTTCGTGTAATATGGTGTAGACCATTCAAAAGATATATTTTGTTTTGAATTGTCAGTTGCTATGGCAACGGTTTTGACTTTTCACCGCTCTAAAACCCATGGATATAAAAACAAAATATGAAGATAGTAATAGCATAATAATAACGTTGTTGTTGAATAATTTCGTCTCTCCCATTACTTGACAAATGCTATCAATAATATAGTGACACTTTAATTGTTACACAAGTTTGGCTATAGGCAAAGACACAACGACATTTCCAGAAGCAATTTGGCAAAGAATTACATCACAGTTATGGTTACCTTTAAACCTGTAAAATGAAATGGGCATAAGAAAAAGGAAAAGGGGAATAATACTAAAAATAATACATAACACGTTTAGAGCATAGCATTTTTCATGACTCAAAGATGCTTCACAGACAGGCAAAACTAGAAGAGGGAGTAGATGCAGTTATTTGAAGGTATGTTGAGGTGAGTTTTCAGGGCTTTTTAGAAGATGCTGGGTGTAGATGAGTCTCTGATGTGTTTGCTAGAGAATGTATAATTTTTAAGTAATATAATTTATAGTCAGGAGAGAGAATATATATTGAAGATCCAAATCCATGATCTGATTGTGCTGTGAGGAAACTTTGGCTCCACAAAGATTCCAATAAAGATGCATATAATTCTAATGCTTTACCCACTTGTGTGAACATCTGTGTTGTTTTATTCACCGCTGTGGCCTTGAGAGCACAACATTTTTAATGAACAAAATAACAGACAGAAAGTGAGTCGTACATGTAATGATATTGTTGATTTAATTAGTTTGGGATTTTGGATGCCTGCGTCAGACCATGTAGCAGTTTTTCCACACATGTTTCTGTCTTTATGGAAAAAATTACATTGCTTTACAAGAGGAGTTGGGGTCAGTCAGCATTTTGTCCAATTCTGTCACATCTTTGGGTTTAAGGTGCGGCCGTTGAACTATAGCAATCAGAGGCGTCCTGGATTCACCTTTGTGACAGTCGCAGTAACCACATCAGAGGATTCTATAGTGATGTATTACACTACTAATACTACTATATTTTTTATTTTATTACTATCTTTTTTGTTAATAGTAACTACTTGATTTGCTTTTCATTCATAAAATGAAACTCATAATTAAATCAGCATTTTGATTATTTTTTGAAAATCTATATTCAGTTAAGTTGATAAAAAAAAAGTTGATAAGCTACAAAAATCACATGCATTTCAGAACATATGTGTAACTGTAGTGTTAGGTTTCGTAAGACCCCATGGAGACATATAGTTCACTGTAGTAGACAGCATTTGTGTGTCAACAACTGAGGATGTTCAAATTGCCATTTTCAAAACTCTCTCCGGTCTCTTAAAGGACTGAAAAGAGTTTATAAACTCATGGTGGTGAATAATTAGAATGCTCTGAATGCATTAGGTCAGTGAGGAACAACTTTGGACCAGTGCCAACCATTTAAAATGAACTACTTCTTTTGAGTTTTAAGGTAAAGCTCCTTTAATCTGCAGCACTATCTATTAACTAGCTCATAAAATTTTTATAATATGGTTAATAAGGCAAGCATTTTGACTTTCCAAAAAATACAAGAAACATCCTCTTTCACAGTAGCCAAAGTTAGGAGGAGAGTAAAATGCAGAAGGCAATTTGTTCATTAAGACGTGTCTCAATAGTCAACTTAACACTGACAGTGAGTTAAGCTCCTGAGAGATTGTTTTCACCCATAAACCATCTCCACACCACTTTGTATGCTCATGTTTAGTTTGGGATAGAGACAAGGAGAGAGAAGTAAAGAGGGAGAGAAAAACCAAGAGAGAGGAGGAGAGAGAAGCAAAAAGAGAGAGATATAGAAAGAAAGGAGAGTAGTAAAGAGAGGGGAGCAGGATGGCCA
>KN485806.1:25514-38332 GCA_000787095.1 Periophthalmodon schlosseri
ACAGAGGAAAGAGGGAGAAAAAGAAATGGGGAGAAGAGGAAAGTGATAAAGAGGGAGTGAATGGAGAGAAAAGAGAGAGAGACAAAGCGAAACAGAGAGAGGACCAGAGCGATGAGGGAGAAACAGATGGAGAAAGGGAGAAAAAAAGGAAGAGAGCGAAGGACAAGAGAGTTATCCACCACCACACCATCCACAGCTGTCCGACA
Organism: Periophthalmodon schlosseri; assembly: GCA_000787095.1. Classification (NCBI taxonomy): domain Eukaryota; kingdom Metazoa; phylum Chordata; class Actinopteri; order Gobiiformes; family Gobiidae; genus Periophthalmodon; species Periophthalmodon schlosseri. Next base: position 25,721 of record KN485806.1, read on the forward strand.
GATGGTTGATCCGACACTTTACATATGATCTTCTATTACATCTGCATCTAGACATCAGACAGGAAGTATAGTACAACCAACAGTATAACATATAGGGAAGTTCAAATCACATGGAATGGTATTAAATGTAATATATTAGCTTGAACTGTATCGAATTGATTGCAAAATTTTGTGCTCAAACTATTTTAGTACTTTATCTATCCTAATAATACACTAATGATGAGCCTATCATGCCATAATAAATCACCATAGTGCCAAGTGTTTTCATAATTCTTTATGCAAATAAGGTACCTTACCTTATTTGATGACATTTTGTTGTCCTTGTAGGGAATGTCCTCCAGGTCATTGGTGGAGCGATCATCCCAGTTGAGTCTGATGCCGACGAGGTGAGAGGGCAAGAAGCCGTTTTCAGCCATGATGACGAAGTACGCGAAGAACCCAAGCGATGTCCCAGTGGCTCAGCAGTGAGCAGCGCAGCTCAGTGTTCAGGGACCCATCTCCGTGATCTTGTTGCTAGGTTTGGTCAGGACTATCTTAGCGGTAGGATTTGACCCATGGTGCATGTTTTGGGTTGATGGGGGAAACCGGAGTGCCTGGAGGAAACCCACCCAGACATGGGGAGAACATGCAAACGCCGCACAGAAAGGCCTGTCTGAAATCTGAAAGTAATTCTCATTAGCTTGAAATATAGGAAACATAAGAGTTATAGCATATCTTTCTTATAGCGCTGGTTTATTGTGTTTTCTTGGCATATTTTTACCTCACAAATTTAAAACATTTATTTTCATTTTAATTGACCAAAATTGTATTCTTACTTACCCTGAATGTGTCTTTTGCTGTTACATTAGATTCTGGTTAGTATTAAGCTATGAAAAAATGCAAGGCTCCAATCTACTCTTAAACCTTGGCACTTTTTAATCGCAGACAGGCAAATTTGTGGTACAACTTTTCTATCCTGGGTGGCTACAGTCACGTTTAGCACATTTGAAATAGACAAGAAGCCCTCAAAACCCCTTATTTAGCATAGCATTTCTTTTGTTACTCTTCCAACTTTGTGTACAGCGTGCTATGGCTTATTAACCAGACCACCTCCCTGGGATAAACACCTGCTTTCTTTAAGGCTTAAAATATCCAGGGCTTAAGTGATCCAGGCTTACGGCATCTTGGAAACAGAGAGTTGGCAGCCATGTTTGAGATTATCTGAGGAGTTGCGTTTATGTATTAGAATTTGATTATGTAAGTGGCCAATAACACTCTATGAATAAGTTAGGAAATATTTTGAAAGAATAAAAAAGCAAAAAAATAAAATAGAAATTGTGCTTGCCAATTTGCCCTAATAAACTAGTAGCTAACAGGCTTTTCGATCCTGAGTGGTTGAATATATACAACATTTTGACATAGTTCGTTTGTGTTGACAGAAAAAAAGTTTAGTTTAGTTTAGTTTTTGGTTCATCTGTATTGGCATAGTAATTACAGATAAATTAAACATGAATCACGTAAAGATATTTGGCATTTTGACAGTTTCAATGACTGACGCTGTATCTATTTTGCAAGAAACATACAGTATATTACAATGGCACTAAAGTTTTCAACAGATTTGTAAGTGAAAACTGATATTAAACATGTCCAATTTGGTAATATTGTTAAAGTATTTGCAGTGTTTTTACAGGTGCAATTTTGTTTTCATATATTAGTCAAAAAAGTACTGCATTATTAGTTATCATAGCCAGATTAAACTAAACAAATTTTCCCCCCATACCTTACATTTTGCGCCTGGACAGTCTTGTATGAGTGTTGCTGTTGTTCCAATGCGCATGTGATGGAAAAGTCTGGTAAATCCACCAAAGCTGTTCCTTTTGAGCGGGACACGGGGCTTATTTGGGCTTATGTCCCACTTAGAGCCCATTCCACCGTGGCTCTACCGCATCTAGTACTGTGGTCCAGTATTCCAATATGTGTGATGCCATTATGTTAAAAGCTCCTGTATTTTGTAGTGTTGTTACAATATTAACATTTCTCAATTTTGATTGTAAGGATTAGGCTTGGTACTCAATACTGATTTGGATACCACAATGATAAAAAATACTAGTTTTTAGACAATAGTAATTTTCAACACAAAATACTATTACGTTCTTAATGGTACCATGTGTGTTTTTACTAGTTCTGATAAAGTTCAGGATCATTCTAAAACTGTTCAGGAAAGGTGAAATTTTGTTATGTATGTGATTTATTTATAGTTGCTCATGTGAGTATCAGATTTTCAATACTTCTGACTCTAGTGTCTAGTATTTTGCTGAATCAACCTTGAACTTTAGTCTTTTAATATTAATCATAATTGAAAAAAATGCATTTTGAATGGTTGGAATTAAGTCACAAAGGCTGAAATTATTAGGCGACAATTTTCTGGACTAAGTATCCTACAAATTTTCCTGTAGTTTAGACCTCTACATTTATATATGAGTTTAGCGGTTCATATTTCCATCTGGTGAATACATGGACTTTAAAAACACAAAGGAGCACTTCTTGAATTACCACCAAATGATGTCAGGTGGATGATATTGCTCAAGAAGATGACCAACTAAGTTGAGACACAAAGTTGAATGGAACAAAACACAACTTCAGGTGCGTTTTTTGTGTAAAAACAAAACATTAAAATATAGATAAAAACTAAAATCAGTAACATAATATAGGATTTCAGCAAAAGAGGTGTAAGATACTGAATTATTTGGTTAAAAACATGTTTAGAATCGCATTTACTCCCCACACTAACCAAAAGAATGTCTTTATAACCATCAAAGAGAACTTCTTGCCTTTCATATTTTTGAACTATCTCCTTTCCTTAATGTATTTTTGTGGATAAACCTACTTTTTTTTTTCTTTTTCCCATAATGCTCAGGGCTCACCTCGTCCAATTTCCTCTTAGCTTCCTGTCTGAGATGAAAACATAAGCTAGCGGCTCGGTGCTGTCCAAAGCTTGTACGCACGGCCGTAAATCTGCTCCACAGAAGGAGAGAGGAGAGGGGGAGCGTGATGGAAATGCGTCCACGTCCGAGCATCTCTCCTGGGGCATAAATCTCGCAGAGGGCCCTTGTCTCTGGATGGGGCAGCTGTGGTTAAGTGTTGTGCAAATTTCTGACAAGAGCTATGGCTGTACGCAACATGGAAGATCTTATAGAGGTATGGATTTCAGGGGTTTATGATGGATGTGAGGACTAAACCAGGACTAAACCAGGACTCAAACTCGACAAAACCATCCTCTCCTAAACTAAAATTAATCTATGACTGAACTAGAACAAAATCAACTCTTTAAATCCACACTAAACCAGGTCTATGCTAGAAGTAAACCAGGTCTATGCAAGGACTAAACCAGGTCTACTCTAGGACTAAACCAGGTCTACTCTAGGACTAAACCAGGTCTGCAAGAGGTCTAAACCAGGTCTCCTCTAGGACTAAACCAGGTCTACTCTAAGACTAAACCAGGTCCACATGAGGACTAAACCAGGTCCACATGAGGACTAAACCAGGTCTACTCTAGGACTAAAGCAGGTCTGCAAGAGGTCTAAACCAGGTCTCCTCTAGGACTAAACCAGGTCTACTCTAGGACTAAACCAGGTCTACTCTAGGACTAAACCAGGCCGCTCTAGGACTAAACCAGTCCGCTCTAGGACTAAACCAGGCCCGCTCTAGGACTAAACCAGGCCCGCTCTAGGACTAAACCAGGTAACCAGTTGAACATTAGAACTAAAATAGGGCTAAGGCTGAAGTTAAACTAACCAGTGTAAAACAAGGCCTGTAATACCAGAACTGAACCCATTCTAAAGAGGGTCCAAAGTAGGGCTGCACCCGGCCCACAATGCAACTACAACAAATCTAAACCAGGTCTAAACAAGGATTACCAGGACTAAGCCATGACAAACACAAACCTGTATTTTTCCCACTATGTGTATGAGCCTATAGCTGACACTGGCAGTATACAACTGAATCAAGAAAGAGGAGTCAACAATACAACAGGACTAAACCAGAACTTAACCAGGTTTAAAGCCACCAAAACTAAAACATGAACTATTAAGGACTAAAGCAGGACCAAACTGATCAGTAATGGGGCAAATTGAAACCTAAACAATGCCCCATTTTCTCTAAAGTTGATCCTCCGTCAAAGATACATTTTCTCACGCATCCTAAATCACAAAGTTGAGCTGACTACTCGAGTCTGTCAGGCACAGTATGCTTTGAACACCGTATATCTGTCATGATTATAGGGCAAGATGAATGGGGATTTGGCGGCACCTACTGGTGAAATGAGACACACAACGTTTTTAAAAGCAACAAGTCTCACAGTATGTACAGACGACAAATTGGTTACTCTGATAATATATTTTTGATGCGTGTAATGGTCCCCAAAAGTTAATTATTTCCAGAAGTCTCTACTGATTACAGCATAGACTACTATCCTTTTTGTCCTGTATACACTTAATTAAAGTTATTAAAGATTTCTTGCTCTCTGACAATAATTTTCCGGTGCTAAGTGTTACTTCCTAATACCCATACACCAGTGCTGTTGGGCTATAAAACACGCAGAAATAATAAAAGTGAATGTAGCCTTGGATTGACAACAGAACTGCTTTCACTCTTTCTCTCTCCCTCTCCTATCCTCCCCTACCCTTTTTTCTCTCTCTTGCTCGCTCTCTCTCTCACTCCTCTTCCCCCTCCCTCCCCCTCTCTCTCTCTCAGACACTGAGCAGGAGCTGTGTAAATCCTCTGTATTTTGACCAAGTGGTTTTGTGGTTTTGATGGCTCGACTTGCACAACATTATAGCTTTGACTTAGACTTTCACAGTGACAGAAACACAAGTTAGACCAGCAGAGGTAGAGGTGAGGAATACTGACTCGTTAACCCAATAGAAAATGGATATTAGTTGTTAACAATCTAGGAAATTTTGTAAAAAGTTATTCTGAAAAAATGTGATTGAAATTGACATTTTTCTGAGAGTCTCTGCTAAGGATGTAATAATGGTGCAAGACACAGCTAAATCCTTGTGCAGCTATAAAATGTGTGTTATATTTATGTTTTCTGCTTTTAAAATGGCAGAAACTGTAAAATGTATGTTGTAGAATATGTATGTTGTGTGGAAAACTGGAATTAATATTGTTCTCTTAGAATCTTAGAATTTTCTTTTATTTATTTTAATTAAATGATAAACTAAAAGCTAACTTGGCATCCAAAGTTGAGAATTGATCTTCTTGTATTTGACTTAATGACAACCTTTTACTGGAGTAATGTTTTGTGGAGCTATAATTCTTTCTTGGCTTTTTACTCCATGTATGACAAAGTTGATGCTGACAGCTCGCTTTAAACTCAACTTTTCTTTTTGTGTTTTTGTTTTTCAGGTTGTATTTATGTATTGATTGAAGTATAACAGAACTCGGGGCATGAAGATTGAAAAACTACAGATTTTCAAGCTGGACCAGCGCGCTAAAGAGAAACTTCATTAGGGTTGACCTGACGAGGGAGAAGACACAACACTAAACATGGTGACGGAGGATAGGACATTCCAGGCCAGTAAAGCTTAACTAACAAAATATATTACAAAAAGATATGTACCGGTAGTATGTTAAAAAAACCCATAGTTTAAAATAGAACTGGAGGACAGGTCCGAGGAATATGGTGGAATTTGCTGTTTTAACACATTACAATTACTGTCAGATTGCAGATTTGTTGACCTGGTTTATGGTTAATATCTCTGTAGTTACTAGATCTGTCCACATGAAAAAAAATGTCACAGTGCTCGGAAATCCTCTCTGTCAGTATAAATAAACAAAAGTGATTTTTTTTTTTTTTTTACAATAGCTCAAGAAAATGGTGCCATCATTCCACTTGAAAGGTGGAATTTTTATCTGTAGTAGGACTTTAAGATGTACAGTTAATTAATTAATTGCAATTTAAATTAATTTTTTTGCATTTAATCTCACAGCCCCATATAGAGTTACATTGGGGGAACCCTGGTGTGATGCGAGGGTAGGTTCCCATACCTTTAGACTGAAGTATTTTGTGTACTTCTGTGTGTAGTAGTAGTATTTGTAGTAGTCCGCTGCAGTGATGAAGTGCAGAGACCAGGAGGCTCAGGAGGCCATCCATCATCCAAACATCAGCCTTAAGTGAGCCTCTCTGGACCAGGGACCCCGAGCTGAGCGCCAAGCTCAGAGACGGAGCTTCTGACTGGGACTAAACAAACAGTGACTGCCCCCTCACCACCACCACCACCATCATCGTCATCATCATCATCTGAAGCTGTGAGTGGGAAAATGGAGTAATAATAATAAATTCATGACATTCATTTACAACACTGACGAGTTTTTAAGCAGTCTGTCGTCATGGGAATGGAGAAAGCAATCTCAGACTTTGCCTCATTTTAACACGCTGCTGCTGAGAAATATAATAGTCGGGCTACAAAAATCACAAGAATCTTAATTTGATTAATTCAATTAAATTATTATTAATCAAGATTTTTTCATCATATTCATTGATTGCAATATTTTATTTTTGTTTATTTTACCTTATGAAAACAAAATAAAATCACATTCAGTATTAATTTCCCGAACATAAACAATATAGATTTTTAATGATTGCCATTTAAAACAAAAAAATCAATATTTTTCCCTTAAAAGTCTGAACTCTGCTCCAAACTACATACTTTTACTCAGGGAGGATTTGCAAGTAAAACCATAAACATTCACTCTACTAACTATATGTCTGATTAAAATGATAGGAAATTTAATTTTGTATTGCTCATTTCCATGGCAACAGTCCTAATTTGTCCTCACCCATGTATAGCAGGACTCAAACTGCCAACCTTCAGGTAGGGGTGGGCGATATTGGCAAAAAATGTATGTCTTGAAATGATCTTAATGATGACTATTGTGATCCATCAGAAATATACTAAAATATGCCTGTTTTTAGTATCACAGAATACATGAATGTACTAGTAAAATGAACCAATCAAGTTCAGAAATCTCGCTCTTTACTCTTACTTTAAATATTACATAGCAAGTTTGTTAAACAATCTGTCTGGTGTCTTTTAAAATAGTTTTTAATTAGACAATATACATGATAATCAAACTTTGTATATCTCTAAAACAACTGTTTTGATCAACTTTAAATATCGTCTTAGTTGAAAACCATCAGAGCTACTGCAATTTCAGGGGGAGTAAAACAAACTTTTTAAAACTTGCATTTACTTTCCCATACTTTTAATTTTGTTTATGACATCATATTCGCTTTATTTCAGTTTATGTTGTTTGCCCATGCCAATTTCTGACTTAATAAAGTCCATTGAAATATACAGCTTGTATGTACTCTTGCATGTTCCCTGGGTCACATATACCTTGCCCTCCGCTCTCTTCTCATTTGCAGAACATAAAGCACACTACTCCGTACAGAGCCAGGGTTCAGCCGGGGTCAGAGGTTGGAGGTCATATTGTGTCTGCAGAGGATTTGGACTGTTGGGTTTGATCTGAAACATGCTCTTTAATGTGCGCCCAAATCTCACTGTGAGTCCTTTACGAAATCCAGGGACATTTTGGGTCTAGAGAACAGGGAGACTTGATATGAATATTTATACATGCAACTGCAAATAATGATACTTTGACAACTGATTGAAAGTAATTGTGAACTTAGTCAACTGATCAAGCACTTATTTCCATAGTGCTGTTGAAATTTCTTGAAGTTTTAATTAGGAGAAGTCTTCAGTAGGCGCATTCTCTAATTTATTTATAAATAGTCTATGTTTAATGTCAGTCTGAGTGTAAAACCTCTTTCCAGCATGTAGCATGTAGACTGTGGATTGTTGAGATTACAGTGATTATTTTTTATTCTCTTTATGTTGCGTAGTATATAAGTATAGCTTATATTAAACAGCGTGCCCATTTCTGCTCTCAATATGCAAACTGTACAATTCTGTGATTTCCAAAGGATGGATTTCTTTATAATTCTTGCCTAAAACATAATGACTCTAAATGAAGGGGTTTTTGTTTGATTGGACTGATTTCAGTATTACTGAGTTGTTAAAATACAATTACCACTGTAACAGAATGTTAACAGAAATGATAAATCAGAAATCAAAACTGTTGGGTATAGACAATCCCAAATTTAATCGGTCAAATATTGATCAGTACAATTTGTCAGTCTTGTGTAGCTCAAGGACAGACACTACAGGAACAAGTGAACAGCATTTTATCATTTAAAAACAGTGCGCAAAGAAGTGGTGCTACAAATGCATAAGAGGACGGGTTTGTGAATGAGCAGATGAAAAATGCCTAGAGATAGAAAGAAAAAAGGTGCAAATACAGAACTACTCTCACTGCAAAAAAGAAAAAAAGAACATCCACATTGTTTGAGTAAGTTGGCTACATTTTTGACTCTTTATTTAACTTGGTATGTCTACTTTGACTGATTACCTGAATTATCTAGCCATTGGTGGTGAAATTAAAACCCCCCAAAACATCTTTTGATTGGAAAAAAAGTGCATTAATAAGCTTGAAATAACAGGGGGGAGGGATGCATAAAACTAGTCAAAACAAGATACAAAGTGTGTGGTTGCTCAGGGACAAATGTCAGAATAAACCACTCAAATAAATCATATTAAACCAGATTTAGCCTGTTTTGCCACTTGAAATTGTTACTGGTGTCAGTTTTCTTTTTAGTGGGGGTCCTGGGTCAGTTGGGACCCCTATGACAGTGTGTGATGATGTAAATCGTTACATTCAGCCCTCATTGTTAGTGGTGGTGGCTACATGCAAGCTGCTGGGACTGCAGATAGTAGAGTTCTATTCACTACTCAAAATATAGGCCAAAGCATGTCTCTGCTTTCAAAATCTCCAAACAATACTGTGCAGGAAGAAAGTTGCCATAATAATTAAAACATTTTTTGAATATTTGACACTATGCTACTTTGTCTAATTAAGTCGATGGCCTATGAAAAGAACAGCTACAAAATAAGTTTTCAAATTGCAGTTCAGAAAACGTGCACTACGTAATTTTCTGGTGTTGGCTCTATGATCAGCTTGTCTCATGAAAATGTTATTGTTGCCTGGAATGTTCCACAGTATGGCATTAAACCCATCTACCTTTGATTTACTTGATCATAGGTGTGTTTATTGCCAAAAGATAGTGCTCATCTCCATGGAAATAGACACGTTTATGCTATTTTGTGGAACTTTGGCAAAACAACATCTCGATTGGGAAAAGATTTCAGACCTACCATTGAAAAATGCGCATAATGCCCCTTTAATATTTTGGACTCAATAGTGTAAGTTCTTATTTAGTTCTTGTTTCGCTTTGTAAATTTAAATATGTTAAAAAAGCATACATTTTTACTGCAGTGTCTGTTGAAAACGTTGTAACTAACTCAAATGTGCCTATTTTCAACCACATCAGTTTTCATAAGGTCTACATATGCAGTATTAATGGGACATGCAATGTAAAATAACAATATGAAAATGGTTTGGAAGAATTTAAAATTTGAAGAGTGAATTTTAAATAGAACTGCACTGGCTGAGATGTTCAAGAGCCCATTCTAAAACGACAAGCTTTCTGTCAATACAGCAACAGCCAAATGCAGACTGATAGAAATATATAACACGCCAATAATAAGTCAATCTACAGTGCCTTCTAACACAGAGGCGAAAATTCAAAAGAACTTGCTTCACTTTTTGTTATTTCATACACTTCTTTTACAATTCTTCTAAAACACTAGACCCAAAGCTGTCTCAACTGCATATTAGGGCTGCACAAATCACAAATGTAAGTAACTGATCAAAGAACTTATGGTTTTGCCTTTTTGAAATTTTGCCTTTGTTAATATGGACATTTGAGTTTGAAATGAAGTTGATTTCTGTTCCTCAAAAGAACATTCAATTTAAAACATATCGGGATGTTTCTTCTTCTTCTTCCAACTGAAAAAAAGATTTAAACATCTGTTTCCTTACAGATTGAAAAAATAAAATGTGTTGTTCAAATAGTGAAGAAGTTGTTTTAATTTCTTAATTTACTCCTTTGCAAGTTTGGATCCTGGCTTAGTCTTTGTTGTCTACAAGTATACGGATTTCAAATTTCTAATGCATTTCAACTTACTGTGTCAAACTGTATATCAAAATACTGAACACCATTATCAGATATCTCAATTTTGCCTATATATTGTGCAGCTCTAATCAACTTTTTTAACATGCCACTACTTGTCAACACCGAAGATCTAAAATGTTTCTTCAAAATATACAGCATAATTTGGATAGTGACAATAATATGGTGAAACTATTACAGAATACGTGAGCAGACTACTTTAGTGGATTAAATGGGCAGTTGAGTGAGAATGAGTTGTTCATTCTGCTCATTAGATTAAAATAACTTCACATTCATTGTTGGCCTTGAGGAAAAGAACAAGCCAAGCCATAATCTACAAAAGTTACTACCCCCCCGCCATTTAAAAACAATATAAATCTTAAAACGAAATACAAAGGAAAGATAGACATAAACAGGACATTCAAGATGGTCGACCAATGTAGGGGACATTCACATTAAAACCTATGGACTTCAGTGTATCATGGCAAATTAGATAAAGGTGTTAAAAATGGCAAACCAAAGACAAGCAATCACACTGTACTCTGCAAAAAATACATATCTAAATGATGCAATTAGTCCAAATGACTTGAAATAGACTGTTGGAGTAGTTTTAACTAGATATATTAACTTGGTGAAATCATTTGACTTGTTTCAATATATTGCTTCTCATTTTAAGCAAGATTATTTGTAATTTACAATTTCTTACCCAATGGGCAGATTAATTTTGTAGGTACACTATGTAACTTTTCTGGTGGGATATCTGCCACTTGCTTGTCTCCATAGAGATGTTACTGTTTTGACTGGAAAGTTCCACTGTATGTCATTAGAGTTATCCATCTTGCATTTTTTCAATTATTAAAGTGTTTAATTCCAAAGGAAGAAAATGCCTTGAAAAACATTATTACTGTAAGTGGGGTTGCCTCCCCTCAGATCTGACCTGTAACTTGGTCTTGGGGCATGTTTGTCTCCAAGGAGATCTACATGTTAAATACTGTGAAACATTTTAGGCAAACAAGTATCTCAATCCATGAAGACAAGCAAGTGGCTGACACCAGAAAAATTCCACCTTTAAATGCTGTCCAAGAAAGCCATTTTAAACACAATAAACCTAAAAAGTGCAGCTATAATTGGTCTGGAAAAGCGTTCCCCTTGCAGTCCTGTTATTCTACATAAATGAGGGTGACAGAAAATTACATTTAAAATCCCCCCGCCCTTCAGTGCAGTAGCAGAGCTTGACTTCAGAAAAACCTCTTATAATTGTATATTTTAACACATACATTTGGTGGCACAGTCTTTCACAGTGAAGTGGTGATCTTGTCTTGTTGCAACCTCTTCTTTTATTTTTCATTACATTTTTTCCTACATAAATTAAATAAATTTTGTGTCCCGTAATGTCAGGAAAGTGAATGGCCCATTTCCATTCATCAGTGCAGTGTGAAGATCTGGACAAATCTAATTTCTCAAAACCTACATCCTCAAAACCTCAACTTCTCAACTTTTAAAATGGTATATTATAGCATAATGGTATGTGGTATCTGTAGCCTTGTGTTTTTAATAATCCCAAGCAGTTTTCTTTCCCACTAATGTCAGCAGAGGGCATCAGACACAGCCAATTCGGCATTTGGAAAGCCCATGCATTAAATACAACATGAAATGATTAACTTCTAGTTTTAAAGATAATATAATAATTTGATGTCACACTTACAACTGATTTTGAACAGATTCTTTTGAGTTCTCAGCAAAATTGAGCTATTTTGACATAAGTTAAATTTGGTATATTTTATTTATATTTTTTTGCCCTCAATTCAGTGGTTATTTGACGGTACTGTACCTTTTAATGTATGTAATATATATATAGTTTAAAGATTACTCAATTAACCAATTGACCATGAACACCCCTGATACTTTAATGGTGCACTATGTAACTTTTATGGTGGTGTGGAAAGTTACAGTATGGCATTAAACCCATCTATCTCCATAAAGAGAAACAGATGGCACCATCAGAGATATATATTTATTGCCAAACTGTGGAACAGTCCAGGCAGAGTAATCTCCCCCCCACCACCCATCAGAAAAGTGACATAGTGAACCTTTAAGCTATATAAAAGCTTAGATCTTCCAATCCAGAAGTCCAGAATAATGTAAAATATAACTTAGTAAAAGGAGAATAGAGTTGAGGTTTTGATGGTCCAGGTTTTGTAGAAAATTGACTTGTCTCTCACGTGAATGGGGCCTAGGCTGCCACGTGTCCAATCAGGTAGATGTTGTCATAGAGATGTCCCACGAAGTCGTCGGAAACATTGTGCGCGGCACGGCGGGTGTTTCGGATGAACTCACGTTTGGACATTTTGTTTTTGACGTGAGGACTGGTCAGGTCGATGGACAGCAGGATGAGACTGTAGCACAGCACGTACACCGCGTCTGCACAAAGATACAAATGCGTAGGGTTTACTGGACTGGTCAGCAAGCAGCATGAAATGGGGGTGAAGAGTTGGGAG
>JACM01021384.1:0-12267 GCA_000787095.1 Periophthalmodon schlosseri
AGCTGCAAGAAAACACAGGCAAGTGGCACGTCAGTGCCACCCTTAGGGATTGCCGGGTCCGCCGCGTGCGAAGCACAGCCTGCGGGGGCCGTTCGATGCCACTTGCGGCTTTAATTTTATATTATTTCTACAAAATATTTCTCTTTCACGCATTTTTTATTTGGAAAAAGCCAATACAATGGTCATGCAGATTTGAGAGTGGAACGCAATGACGCTATCTAACAATATGACTGAAAAAGACAATCTATTTTTGTCGTGGACTTGTGAAAAAATTCACAGGAGCCTTATTTGTGATGCGGCACAATGTGAGAAAGTCACATGACTCTAGCTTTTATGGTTTAGGAGAAAAATAATGGGTGGAAAAAAAATGTCCATTATTAGGTCCGAGCCTGGGACAACATCCCGGCAAGGGACTAATTAAAACCATGTCCGGAGCCCAGAAATTGGCAAAAATCAAGTAGTAAACACGACCTAACATGCCAGTGGCTGGTATAAAAAATTTGAACTCAATGAGCTCTAATTGTGACCGAAGACCCCGAGAAAAAATAACAAAAGACGACTCGGTAGTACCACCTCAGACTTTGATTTTCATGGGGCCAATGGGAGCCCGACCCAGAAAAAAAATCTACGCAAAAATCAGAAAGTTGCATCAAAAAATAGTAGTCACCCATATTGGATCAATGACAAATGACAAAAGTGCACACCCCTGCATTTAGGACATCTCCTCGCACATTTTTCATCGCAAACACTTCAAATTTGGCCAAAACCCACTAAACCCATGTGCAAATAAAGATTATCAATTACATTTTGAATATGACTTTGGGTGTGGTCATGATGAATTTTTAACAAAATATCAATTTTTGGAAAATTTCACAAAATTATTTCTCTTTCACACATTTTTTGGTTGGAAAAAGACAATACAGCGTTTATACAGATTTGCAAGATGAACGCAATGATATGCACATCAAGGCGCTATCTAACAAATGGCTCTCTAGCGCACTCTTGAAATTTAACAAATTTCAAAAAGTCATATAAGACAATCTGTTTGTCGTGGACTTGTTGATAAATTCACGGTGCCCTCATTTGTGATGGGGCACAATGTGAGAAAGTGACATGACTCTAGCTTGATTCTAGAAAAATAATGGATGAAAAAAAAAAAATCCATTATTAGGCCCGACCCTGGGACAAAGTCCGAAGCCCGGAAAATGGCAAAAATCAAGTAGTAAACACGACCCAACATGCCAGTGACCGGTATCAAAAATTAGAACTCGGTGAGCTCTAATTGTGACCAAGATCTACTCAAATTTAAATAGCGTTGCCAAGAATCTACGTTGCAGGATGGCTCAGTGGCACCCCCTACAAAGTTACAATCGGGCCGAAAAATTTAGTATGTCGTAGACAAATGAAATTTGGTACAGACAGCCTTTATAATATTCTGTACAAAAAGCCAATGAAGACCACGCCCTATCTACATCCATATTTGCATGGCCACGCCTCAAATAAGTCAATGAGAAGTGAAAAAAAAAAAAAGTTTGTCATAATCAAATGAAATTTGGTACACTCATTCTTCATGTGACTCTGAACAAAAGTCAATGGGAACCACACCCTATCTCCTACGTGAAGGCGGCCATTTTGAATGAAAATATGCAGATGTCCAAAATCTAGCTCTCGTACTTTAACAAACTTGTCCTAAGGTTTTTATCCGATGGATTCAAAACTGGTGCAGTATCATCAAGACATATATAAAGGGGCAAAATAGGGCAAAATTTGAAGGGGGTGGGTATAAAATGTAATTGTCTTAAATGGGTGGTCAAACTGACCTAAATAATGAGGACAATGCAATGAATGTAATGCGCAATAATTTGTATGGTGCAATAATGGGGACTGTACAATGAATGAAATGTACAATGTTTTGGATGGTGCTATAATGGCAACTGTGCAATGAGTGTAATGTGCAATGAGTGTAATATGTGCTGAGTGGAATGAGCAATGAGTGGAATGTGCAATTATGGGAACTGTGCAATGAGTGTAGTGTGCAATTTTTATTTTGACCCTTTTGTGACCGCAGCCCTTGGAACAACGGATGGAAATTATCCTTTGGCTATAATCCGATGTGTTTACTTTCATGTTGAATCATGTCTGTTCATTAACATGCATTGTCCCAATCAAATAAATAAATATCTGGGATCAAAAGTTGTTAAAAGAATTTACATAAGTTCCAGGGTGTGGTCATAACAAGCTTTAACGAAGCAGACATTTTGAAAGCTTAAAAATCTCTGTAACTCTTGGAAAAATGGTTGGATCTGGAGGGACTCAATGTAGCATTTTATGTTTTTTATAATCTGGACATGATGATATGTGAATTAAACTTGTATCTTTAAAAGTGGCTCTCCAGTGCCCCCTGCAAAGTTAAAATGGGTTGGAAGAATTTAGTTTGTCATAAACAAATACAGTTTGGTACAGACTCTTGATATCATTTTGAACAAAAATGCCAATGAAGATCATGCCCTATCTACATCCACATTTGTATGGCCACACCTCAAAAAAGTCAATGGGAAGTGAAAAAAAAAAAAAGTTTGTTGTAATCCAATGACATTTAGTACAATCATTCTTTATCTGAACTTGAGCAAAAAAATCTATGGGGACCACACCCTATCTCCAACGTGAAGGAGGCCATTTTGAATCAAATTATGCAGGTGGCTGAAATCTCTGAGACCTCGTACTTCAGCTTTTTGCAAAGGTTGTTGGATTCAGACAAACCTGTGTATTTTGATGAGCTGGAGAAAATGATGTGTGGATTAAAATTCTATTCTGTAACTCTTGGAAAAATGGTTGGATCTGGAGGGACTCAATGTAGCATTTATGTTTTTTGATAATCTGGACATGATGATATGTGAATTAAACTTGTATCTTTAAAAATGGCTCTCCAGCACCCCCTGCAAAGTTACAATGGGCTGTAAACATTTATCTCCAACATGACACTGGAAATATTGAATCACATGTCAAGCTAAGGTTGATATGCAGCTCTCCCACTATGGCGTGCCCTTCCGCTGCTACAAGGGTTGTGAGGGCCCTTTATCACTGCTTGCAGTTTTAATTATTATTATTATTCCTTTCCACCAACTAAATCATCCCTGAGAGAAAGAAAACATGCTCAAAAACGCTTGACAATTGATGTAAAATTAGAAATTGACTCAAATTTAAGTTACATAGCGTCTCCAAGAATGGCTCCTTGGCGCCCTCTTGAAAAGTAAAATACATTATAAGATAGGAAGGGGAGGAGCCAATTTTTTCCTTGTGGCACATAAAACTTGGCAGGTACATAGAGCATCTCGAGATTATGTCCCCACCCGAAACAACACAGGATGTTGACCATCTTGGGTCAAACTTGAGACGTCCAAAATCTAAACCTCGGACTTTAACAAACTTGTCTTAGGGTTTTGGTCCGACGGACTCCAAACTGAGGCAGCATCATCAGTTAAAAGAATTGACATAAGTCTTAGGGTGTGGTCATGACAAGCTCTTAATGAAGCAGCCATTTTGAAAGCTTAAAAATCCCTATCATTCTTGCAAAAATTGTCGGATCTGAACAAGCCCAATGTAGCATTTGTGTTTTTTGATGAACTGGACATAATGGTGTGTGAATTAAACTTGTATCTTTAAAAATGTCTCTCTAGTGCCCCCTGTAGAGTTAAAATGGGGCTGAAAAATTCCTGTAACTTTTGCAAACATTGTCGGATTCAGACAAACCCAATGTAGCGTTTGAGTATTTTGATGAGCTGGACAAAATGATGGATTAAAATTGGTGGCTCTCCATCACCCCCTGCAAAGTTACAACGGGCCGTAAACATTTATCTCCAACATGACACTAGAAAGATTGAATCACATGTCAAGCTAAGGTTGATATGCAGCTCTCCCACTGCTCTTCTGTGGCCTCAAGGGTTGCGAGGGCCCTTTATCACTCCTTGCAGTTTTAATCATTATTATAATTTTGACATTTTAAATTGCAAAAAGGCTCTAAAAAGTTGATTTTGCACAATAGGTCCGCTTTATAGGCCCTGCACCCATTTTTTCTCATCCTCTCGAGAGTTGTGAAAAGTGCTCATAAACTCATCGTGGTGAATAATTAGGGTGCTTGGAATGCATAAGGTAATTAAGGTAACTGCATAACTTTAGATACTGCAAACAGTTTAAACCATAAATCTTTTCTTTGTTGCTCCGGAACATTGGGCAACACGTTTTATTCACTCCATCAATATCTTCCCAGCACATGAGTAACTCTAATTATGTATTGGTGTGACTTTGCATTGGCACTACTTCAAACTCTATAGGTTGGCCTACAGGCATAGTAGTGAATAGGGCATGTTACATTGAAAGCAGCTAACTAATAATAACTCATAGCAAATGACAGCTGATCTAATGTCAGTGTTTGTTGATGGAGCTCCTATCTCCGCTGTCACATCAATCAGATGCTATTTGATCCGTTACACAATGCAGGTGTGGTGCGGAGATGGAGGTGATAATAATATGAGTATATCTGTAAACATAAATCTACTGTTTCAATCAAAATCTGGAAAATGCATTCAAAATAGAAAGTTATTGTTTTGCCTGCAATGTTCCACAGTATAGCATTAAAGTTAAAAGCCTGGTCACTGGTCTCTCCAAACAAGCAGCAAGACAGCTGCAATACATCCAGAACGCGGCTGCTTGGGTCCTGACTAGAACCAGGATGTATGAGCACATGAGTCCTGTGCTCAGGTCTCTGCACTGGCTTCCTGTGGCTCAGAGAATAGACTTTAAAGCAGCCCTGCTTGTGTACAAATCTCTCCATGGCCTAGCACTAAAGTTCATCTCCCACATGTTAGTGCTGTATGAATCATCTCACACTCTGAGGACTTCAGGGACTGGCCTCCTGCTGGTGCCCAGAGTCAGGACTAAACATGAGGAATCAGCGTTTCAGTTTTATGCAGCTAAGACCTGAAACAGTCTTCCTGAAGATGTGAGATAGGCCACTACTTTGACAATGTTTAAATACAGTCTCAAAACAGTTCTGTTTAGCTGTACATTTGACTGAAAGGTTTTTATTCTGCACTCTGCTCTTTTAATGTTAATCTTATGATGATTATTTATATTTGATTGGTTTGTATTGTGATTTTAATGTCTTTCTTATTCTGCAAAGCACTTTGCATTACTTTGTGTACCAATTGTGCTATACAAATAAACTTGCCTTGCGTTGCCTTAAAGTGCATTTTATCCAGTTACAGGTGTTTTTTACTGCTAACAAAATTAATATTAAGATAAACTTTATTATCCCCAAGGGGAAATTTGTATTGGGCTCACTGCCTGCTTCTTAAAACACAGTTACACTGCATTCAGCCAGAGACAACAGTAAGAGCTCATCAAAAAGAAGAAGATAAAGTAAATGTCCATTATTAATTGTCCATTTTGTCCACTGCACAGCCATAAAGTGTTCAAGTTATTGCACCAGCCCCATTGCACAAATACACTCAATAACTATCATAAGTACAACACATTATATTTCATAGATACTGAGAAAAGTTTGCCTTTGCTGAGATTTGTTCAAGAGTATAACAGAAATTGGCAGAAATTAAATAACATACTTAGATAACATGCTTTTCTACTGTGAGTGGGGTAGCCTCTCCACAGATCTGATCTGTAACTTGGTCGAGTGGTGTTACATGCTTGTGTTATGAAGATATATAAGTTTAAATGTCATTTACATGTTATCATGTCGTATTGTATCTAAAGCATTTACCTTGAAGGAACTGCAATATAAATGTGACTTGTCAAATACAGTATAGTATAATTGTACTTCAAAATAGATGCTGGGCAAATTAAGCAACTATATTTAACTTTTGGGCTGCACCAAACTCTGATGGCTAAGCAACACCTATGTATATAAAAACAATGGTATCTCTAAGCAGAACAATAAAGACCATTAAAACATTAAAATATTACGTCTTCTTTAAAAATGGGCAAGAAATATAAGGAGGTACAGACTAGACAGAAAGTAATGTTCCAAAAGACACATGACCCATTGCTTTGTGAGTAACAGTGAAATGCATGTTGATGTCGATCTCAGATTGGAGTCCTGTTACAAAGAGAGGCTTGAGCTGAGCTGTACCAGGCACTGCCCTCACATCTCTGCTGCTATCATACTCTCTCACACAAGTGCACTGCAAAAAAGGATACATGGGTTTTAGAAAGAGGAAAAAGCGTGACTGTTGCCATAACAATTAACAATTTAAAACAAAATATTATATCTTTTTAATGGGATTTCTGCATGACTCAAAATGCAATATTGGTTTAAAATTAATAGCATTTTTTCAAATTGATAACAAATTGATAACAAAACAACCATGTCACACTTTTTGTTTTCTGTTAATATGAAACCATTCAACTGAAAACTATTATATATGTAATTCAATAGAAGTCAATATTTAACTTTTTGGGTGGGAATTAAAACTGGCTTGAATCTATCTATTTATGAGTTAGATTATTTGGCTTCTTTCAGATATTAAGATATTAAGTATCTTATAAAATGTTAAAGTTACAGCCAGAGTTGAGATTACAAAGATGTGCCATGCAAGTTGTTGTAGGTGACTTTTCATTTTTTTGCAGTGTGATCTTCGAAACATACAAACACAGTGCAGCACTCAGCTCAGCATCAGATAAGGGCTTTTTTTCCCTGTATGTGCATAGATGTTGGTCTGGCAACATGGCTCAAACTACGGGGCAAGATTTTTCCAATCCTCAACCTAAAAAAGATGAAGCAGATGTTGAAATGTGAATTACGTTTTAAACATTGGGTAGTTTTCTGTAGGTGCAATTTGCAATTATTGCATCAGATTATTGTCTTCATTAATTTGATCTGATTCCTATGTTTTATGCATGTTCCAAATGAAAAAAAAAAACAAAAACAAAAAAAAACAACTAAACTAACTATTAAATAAATTTATTCATTGCCCTCTGAGCTTGCCGTAGTAAATTATTTGCCACATATAGATAGCATCTAGGGTTGTAAGTATCGAAAATCAGATTCTATTCAACACTAAAACTAGTATCGAAAGTTGATACTCATTTGTGCAGGTACTGATACTAAAAAATGTCATATTCACAGGATAGAAATGAACCTTTCTCGAATAAATTTAAAATGATCTTGAGCTGTATTATAACTAGTATGAGACCACATAGACTAGTATATGCCCATGGACCGCTATGGAATAAACCTGGAGGACTGAGGGATTACATAGATATAAGACCACATGGTAATATAAATAAAGTACTCTGATTTAATATTGAAAATCATTTTCTATTGTCTGAAGAAAAAGAGTTTTTAATTATCATTGTGGTATCGGAATCGGTATTGAGTATTGAATCTATTCCTTAGAACTGACATTTTAGTATTATTTAGTATTCAATACTAACAGCATCACTTATCTACCAATACATCAAACAACTGAATTGAAATAAATAACTATAATACACACATATATCACATGATGCATATCGTGATAATACTTGAGCTGTGCAGCTGTTTTTGAGTGTTCAAAGGAGGCATGAACAGACCAGTGTGTTTGTATGTTTGTATGTATTTGTGCCTTTGTATCAGACCCGTATCAGATGAGAGCCTCCTTCAAACACAGAAGCCCTCACAGAGCAGAGCAGGCTTTGATCTACCTGCACCTGCAGCACTGTTTCACAACACAGAGGCGGGACAAATCTGTACTGGTTATTTGAAATATATGTTTTGGCAGAAGTTGATATAACTTGAGTGAATTAATACTAATAATTTCCAGTGTAATTGTAATGTTTGAAAATTCAAATGCATTTTTTCACTGTGGACTTTATTTTTTTATTTAAATCAATGAAATATTTTTAAAACATTTTTCTTCACTCGACCCCGGATCTCCTTCTATTTTTCCCATTTTTAAGACAGTAAAAATCAGGTACAACGCCTTTAATTTTGTTTATAGTTGATTTAAAGTTGATCATTTTCTTCCTCGTTGTACATGGATAGCAGATACAATATACAAAGAGGTAATTCCATAACTGTTAGCTCCTTAATGTTAACAAGAGCCAAAACTTGCACAATAGTTATGATTAGACTGGTGAAGTTTGTTGAGTAAAGATATAAATGTAATAAACGTGTCATTTTTCCTTGAGCGATCAAAGCATGGAATTAAAAAATTGATACTACAATTTAAATGGAATAATTTGACAAGTTTTCACTGAATGTTCCGCCTCCAGGATAAACAATAGCCACAAAAAACATGTTTTGACAGTTACTTTTGAATAGTGTTAAGGTGTGGCTGCATCAGCACATCTGGTAATTATTGGTAGTAAAAGCTTTTAATAACACAAAAATATGGTAAACAAGAAGTAATTGTTAAGTCGTTTTTTAACATTTTTCCCCTTGGTGCTTTTCATTGTTCCCATGGGAATTGTGTCCAAAATATCTGGGACATCCCAAAATGAGGCTTTCATATGGGACAGGAAATCCTTGTGAGGTAAAATAAACAGACTCTCTAATAAAGCTTTTGTATTGAAATATATTGCAAGGAATAATTTGCTAACTAAAAACACTTTTAAATCTCAATTTTCATATAAAATGACAGAAATAAGTCTGCTGACATCGCCATAAACGTCATCACAACAAAATGTTGTGGAGTTGTTGGCACCTCCAATGGATAACTGCAGATCAAGCTAGCGAGCAGCGGATTTTTGCTCCATTTGTACTAAAATAACTATGTGATGCTGCAGAATCCTACGCATATCACTGATTAAGAAAATATAACTGGAGAATGAAGTAAGAGCAGTGGGCATATGCTGGTGGCAGTGAAAACGGGGGTTGATTGGCAATATGGCGTCTTGAAAATAAGCGATTGCTGAGGATTGCTTCTGGGTCACCACCAGAGATGGCGGCGTGAAAAGTCCGCAGCGATAAATTGATTCAAAACATCTCCCTAAGCCAACTTAAGTATCATGATTTGTTACACTAGTAATGTTTTAAAAGGGGAAGAAAATGACATCCAAGAAAGGTCCAAGGAGGACCGCTCCGATACATGAGAAAAACATCTGTTAGTCAAGATGAGGGCAGCGGTGAGGCTGGTGGTCTTTAATCCTGAAGGAAATTATAGAGATGCGAGGGGAGAATAAAAAAACAATTTGGTGACTTAAAGCAGGATATTGCACAGACAAATTTGAGATTAGATGAAGCGGAACAAAGGTTCGTAACTATTGATAATCGTGTGCTGGGGGCAGAGGACGTCATCACTGAGTGAAGCAACAAGTGCAGCTTCAATGAAAAGTATCTGACTTAGAGGGACACTCTCGTAGGAAGAACATAAGAATTTACGGTGTCCCAGAGGGAGCCAAGGGGACTACGGCTTTATCAGTTATCCCGTTTATGGAGCAGTTGCTGTGTGAAAACCTGGATCTCCCAACTACTAAAGATTTGCTAATTAAGAGAGCCCACCGAGCCTCAGCGCCGCAGCCCTCAGTGGACAGCCAGCCCAGATTTATAATCATCAGATTTCAAAGTTATCGAATCAAAGACAAAGTGCTCAGAGTGGCCTGGCAAAGGAAAGTCTTCACATGGAAGGGGCGTAAAATTAACCTGGATCACAACTACGCGCCAGATGCCTTGGCAAGAAGAAAGGAATATGGAGAGATAAGGAGGATCCTTAAAGCAACCAGCATAAGATTCCAAACACTGTATCCAGCTCGACTTAAGGTCTTCCTGAAGGATGAGACGAAGGTATATGAGTCAGTAGAGGAGGCTGCGTCAGATCTGGCAATACGGGTTTACTGGTACCGGTTTCCTCTCTCACAAAACTACAGCGGTACACTTGGATGCCAGCACTGGGACGACGCAAACAGGGATTTAAGGAAAAGCTACAGGTGTTTAGGCGGGATGTAACTGACAGCACCAGCAATTGATGGAGATAAAATGGACAGGTACGGAGTGGATATATTTTGAGAATAATCTAAGGACTTAGATGCAGGATGTGTACTAATTAATGTCCCAGACAACAGTGAAATGACTGTTTTAGAGGGCGCTCGACGCCAAGCAGGCCAAAGAGGATATCCCTCGGAGATGAGGTCCAATAGGGTCTGAATCTCATTTTTGGAAATGGGTATGAATGTTCACAGTTTAATCGTTTTAACTACTACAGTGTTTAGTAGTAGTTTTTGTGTTCGTGTTTGCTGTTACGTTAAAAGGGGTAGGCTACACAATGGTCTTGATTGGAATTGATTACTTTATTAGACTAGGGAAATATGCATAGTGGTGTATTGAAATGCATTTCTTTTAACGTGAATGGGGTATTAAATCCAATTAAGTGAACAAAAATTCATTCTAAACTTAAAAAAGAAAAGGCCCAAATAGCTTTTCTCCAGGAAACACATATGTCTGGGCTAGAGCATGCTAAACTTCAGAGGCAAGGTTTTAAATATGTATTCACCTCATCAACAGGCACATAAAAGAGAAGTTGCCACATTAATATCCAGTGGACTGGCATATGAACATGGGTCTGAGTCTATAGATGAGGGAGGACGATTCATTAAGACTACTGGTAGATTAGAGGGCATTGATGTAACTTTAATAAATTTTTCCGCTCCATCAGGGAGTGATTGACTCTTCTGTAAAAGCATCTTTAAGTTGATGGCCATGTCCCATGGATTGGTGAAAAGACATTAAAGAATATCTGGAAATGAATGATGATGGCAAAATTAAGCCCACAATCTTATGGGAAGCATTAAAAGCAGTTTTAAGAGGAAAACTTATCTCCCTAACAGCATTTATGAAAAAAGTAGGGGTCAACTTCTGGCAGACCTACAGGCAAAATTGAAACAGATGCAAAAAAGGGACAGCCAAAACACCAATGTGCAGTTGAGGTCTAAAATAAAGATGGTGCAAAAACAAATGAATGAGATTTATAATCTAGAAGTGCAAAAAAAGATGACATTTTTGAAACAGAAACACTATGAGGTTGGAGCAAGATCAGCAAAAATCCTGGCCTATAAATTAAGAAAACAACAAAGGGAGAATACAGTTTATAAGATAAATAATCCTATTACTGGTCAGGTTGAAGACTCAAGGGAGAAAGTTAAAGAATGTTTTGGGAACTTCTATCAGGAGTTAAACGCCCAACCATCAGCAGTTAATGAGAAGTGTATTGATAGGTTCTTGAATGGCCTTGAGCTGCCTAAAATTCAAGATTCACTGTTGTTGCGAACATTTAACTGGGTGTTACAAACGGGTGAAATACCTCCCTCTTGGGGTGAAGCCATTATTTCATTGATCCCAAAAGAAAAAAAAGATGAACAAGAATGTGGAAATTATAGACCCATAAGTGTCCTCAATGTAGACTATAAATTATTTACTTCCATACTGGCACGTCGATTAGAAAATATTTTTAGGGGGGAGGACTGATGGCGTGAGTCTCGCGAGAGTCGGAGCACAGAGGCAAGATCAAACATGGCGGCACCCTACAGCTAATATAAACTAATAAACCAAAACGTAAAAAAGCTCTCTATCGACTGAATCTTGCAGTATTTCACAAACCCTATGCGCAGATCAGAAGACAATCACAACCCAGAAAAGACCAACCTACTTTTGGATACAGACATTTTGAAGTTGGTATCTTATATTGACAAACATTTCAATAGGCTAGTGCTCGTAATGGATTCACCCACGGTATTAGCATCTGACGTTCCAAATCCACACAAATGGAAAAAGACCGATTCTTCAACGGACACCGAGGATCTCCAACAGACTAAGGTCAGTACATTGGAAAGTACTGACCAAAAACTCGAACTGTTATTAACAATAAGAGACGACATATCGGAGATCCGCAACAGCCTAGAGTTCGCGCATCACAGCATAGTAACACTACAGGAGGAAAACCATGGGCTAAAACAGTCCATCACTACACTAAATGAACAAATGGACACGGTACTTAAAGAAAATAAACGCATGAAGGAAACCATCTTAGATACACAAACCAGATCTATGCGTCACAACCTAATCTTTACAGGCATCCCCGAAAGTATAAAAGAAGACACTGAAACTGTTATAACAAACTTTATATCCACGCATCTTAAAATCCCGCCCGATGCTGCGCAAAAAATTACTTTTCATCGAGTTCATCGCTTTGGAAAGTACTCGGACAACAAACCTAGACCCATTGTAGCCCACTTTGAACATTTTAAACTAAGGGAAAGGGAAAGGAGCTGAAAGGC
>JACM01071812.1:0-23001 GCA_000787095.1 Periophthalmodon schlosseri
GGATGGGCGAACAACTAGTCCTCGATCCACACACCAATGCAATCCAATTTAAAATCTCGTAAATAATCAACAGTGGTGGAAGAAGTACTCAATTTTGTTACTTAATTAAAAGTACAGATAAGTTAAAGTAAAAGTATCACATGAAAAAACTACTTAAGTAAAAGTATTAAAGTACCTGTTTAAAAATGTACTTTTAAAGTAAAAAGTTGAAGTATTTCTCGCAGATTTTGAGGTCTTATAAAGCTTCAAATGCAGCGATTTTGATAAATATTTGTGCTGAAGTTTGTTCAACAGAAACAATCGATCTTTTCATTCTAGCTGTTTTTTTTTTTTTGTGTGTGTGTATGTGTGAGATTTTTGTTTGCTCAAACTACAAAAGTGTTAAAAATAAACCCTCAGCCTTTTCAGCAGGTCTCAGACAATAATAAAAAATACTTTTACTGTTCAGTCCAGTTCAAAATTGTAGTGGAGTAGAAAGTACAGATACCTGCTCTCAAATGTAGTGAAGTAAAAGTAAAAAGTACCTACTGTAAAATGTACTTAAGTAAAGTACAGATACCTAAAATTTGTACTTGAGTACAGTATTTTACTACTTTCACTTTGTTACGTTCCACCACTGACGTGCGAGTAACACTGATTTCCATGGATTATTGTTGGTAAATGTTATTTTAATTAACGTTAAAGTCTTCTGTGGAGTTGTGTCAGAGGACATCAACGTGGGTAGGCAAAAATAAAAGCAGAGATTTAAACTGAATAATGCGTTTGTTAGTGTTTGTATACGCTTTTTAATGGGAGCACAGATCAGACCACCTCTGATAGAAGTCTATGCAAATATCCAGGAAAAATACAACCAGAGTAATGTCATGGAGATTCTCCGGAGTTACAGCAGTACGACAGAAGCTGTTTTGTAAAACTTAATCTCAAACCTAAAAATCAAGACTTTACAGCAAAGCA
The DNA here is from genome assembly GCA_000787095.1 of Periophthalmodon schlosseri. Taxonomy (NCBI): domain Eukaryota; kingdom Metazoa; phylum Chordata; class Actinopteri; order Gobiiformes; family Gobiidae; genus Periophthalmodon; species Periophthalmodon schlosseri. The sequence continues at coordinate 955 of JACM01071812.1, forward strand.
AAAGAATTCCACAGAGGATGAAGAAGAGGGAGGGCATCTTATAAGCGCAGTCAGCACAAGTAAAATGGAGGTTTGAAAATGGTAAAATGGACACATTTTTATATAGCGCTTTTCCGCCTTCAAGGCACTTAAAGCACTTTACATCAAGGAACCACACACCGATTCACACACACACACATTCATACACCAGTGTACGCAGACACTGGGGGCGAGGTGGGTTAAGTGTCTTGCCCAGGGACACAACACATTCATCTATGGGGGCTGGAATCGCAGCATCAACCCGCGGGTCAGACCAACAATGTTTACGTCGAGAGCAGGATTCGAACCACCTACTGTCACCCCCCGTTACCTTGTCCTCGTGATGTTAAGGACATCCTTCATTTATTCTTGTAGCTTTGCGTCTTCTGGTAAACAACATAACAACCAACAACCAAACAAAGCAGTAATGTTCTTATGGACTCAACTCCAAAACAAGTCATGCTTTAAAATGATAAATAAAAAGTCAAAGCATTCTTTTGTGTTCATATTTAATTATTTGACGATTCTTATAATCACCCAAGGCCTCTACATTAGTTTTATTCGCTCAAAACTAAATCACAGAATCAAAATATTGTCTGAAAGGGGCTGTAGATACATAGCTAGATAGATAGATCTTTATTTTCCCCAAGGCGAAATTCTTTTTCACGGTTTCCAAAGACACCACATAGCTACAAGCAGTAAGGACAGATGGACACAGGACAACACACACACTTGCTTTTGAGGATCCAGATTACAGACCACTGAGAGCAGTGATGGCAGAAGGGACAAAGCTTTAATTGAAGCGCGCCCGCGTCAACCTCAGAGTCCCGAACGTGCGGCCCGAGGGTGGTCCCTGCTGACTGTCCGGGCAATGCGTGTTACCGCTTTGTTGTTGAGTTGGCAGAGGTCCGTGATGAGCAAACTGATGATTTTGTGACCTCGGTGAGTTTATTTCTGTTGGTGATGGAGAGCGCGTTGAAGTAAGGAGGTGAAGCAGGTGGAGCAGTAGAGTAGGATGGATTGAATAATGCTGGTGTACGACAGTAACAGAAGTTGTTGGGTGAAAGAGAGGGCAAAGAGCTTGTGGAAGACGTGGAGTCTTTTTTGGGAACGTTTACGGATATCGGTGACATGATGTTCAAAGGTAAGTTTAAGTAAGTGTAGTGTGAGTCCGACATATTTGAAGTGATTGACACGTTTAACAGTTTTGTCGTGTTTGACGGTAGGGGCCAGGTCCAGGATGTGTGGGTGGGTGTAGATAAGTAACTCCTTAGTCTTGGTGAAGTGGGTGACAGACTGGTGGTCAGCAGATATGGAGTTATTGTCCCTGAGGAGTGTGAGAATGGTAGTGTCGTCTGAGTACTTGAAATATATAGTGACGGGTGAGGGGCTGGTGCAGTCACTGGTGTAGAGGGTGAACAGAAAGGGGCTGAGCACACACCCCTGGGGGACTCCGGTGTTGGCGACTAGGGTGGCTGAAGTAACTGAGCCAACTCTAAAAGCCTGTGGTCTATTGCTGAGAAAGTTTTGGATCCACTGAATGAGGAGTGCAGACAGGTTGAGACAGGTATCAAATTGAAAAAAAAAAACCTCAAATATTGTTCTGTAATTGTATCTTCATAAAACCTGAGATTCCACTAAGGGCAGTGAGACAGGGGAACAATGTCTGGTAGTGTGAAAGCAAAGTATGAAGAAAAAATGACCACAAAATGGAGATGCCATCAGATATGAGCAAGAGACCGTTAGATAAAAGTTGACATCTGTGAAACTTTCAGCCAGCAGTGTTTTGAAATATTCTAAGGTTAAGTATTGAGGAAACTAAACAGTAAATAGAAGATTGTGTTTTGCTATGCCGCCCTTGGCTACAGGTGCAACTCTTCACTTTTATTTTTCTCAAACTAGGCTTGTTTTTAGCACTTCCAACAAACCGCTTTGTAAAAGTCAGACAAAACACTGCTGCAGTTGAAATGATGCTTGGCAAATGTGAAATATATGACACAGGGATAAGAGCAGTTAGCTTCTGAACACGGGTTTAAACGAGGAGATAGAGGAGAGAAGAATGACAATAGTTGTATTACCATCACCTTGTTTTTAATGCGCATTTTGAAGATTCACATAAGTAACAGGAGGTGGCACGCACAAATATCACATCTAGAACCCTTAATTCACATAAAAGTTTATTCATTTCAGGTGGAGTTTCACTTCAGTGAGAACAGTTAAAGAGCATTTTGAAAGGTGGAAACACATTTAGTACATTTAACTCAAGTAGCAAATATAAAACCTACATGACGTCGGACTACACGCCTGCACTGGACCGGAGTGGACACAGGTGACGAAGAAAGCCAAAATACTCCCATCATGCTGGTGGTTGTTGGCCCAAAACCCTCCAGAGGAGCACAGCTAAACTAACTTTGTTGAACTGTACAATTTTTGAGGTTTGAGCTAAAAACAATGTTGGCTGCTCATGACTCATGAGACACATATGTATGCGCTCTAATCTTCTTCTAGTGATTAACTCGAGGAAAGTTTATGCTCGTCCAGCGTTGTGGATAAGTTGGGTCATTCAGCGGTCGTTCTTTTGCAACATCAGTGCAGTGCTTTTGCAAAGCTGCACTGGCAGGCAGCAGGCTTTAGCTTTGTTGTAAAACATATCTATAGAATGATTACAATTTAAACAACCAGCTAACTTTTGTACACGAAACAAATGTGTACAGCAAACAGCTAAATAACAGAGAAAGTGCGTCTCTGGTAAAGCTAAACAGACTGTGCGTGGTGCGCCCTCTGTAGGATTAGTGGTGTCATGACACAGAACACAGGCAGTTCTCATAACCAGGTAACCAACACCCAGGAATGTGCTCAAACGGTTTGAAGGAAACAGGAATAAAGTTGCATTTGTTATGCGCTTTTCTGAAGTGAATTCTAGAAATATCCATTTTATATGGGAGGAAACACAGTTACTGACGTACAGTTCTGTCAAATGCTTCATAATCTGCAGTAACAGTTTCACTCACATTCGTCATAGGGATTGCAGTACAGAGTAATGGCTCTAGACACATCGTGTTTGTTCACTGATGGTGGTACTGCACGATGTAATTACGAGCAAATGACTTGTAAACACTAATGTTCATCTGTAGTTATGATGATGCTGTGTGAGACTCAGAGGTTCATCAGAAGAGGAGTGAACAGAGGAAGACTTTGGCTCATTAGAGGTCTTTCTTTTACACGTCAAGCGTCTGAGAATGAATCTTTTACGGTGCCACCAGCTCATCTAAAGGAGATTTTATGGTTTTGCCTGGAATGTTCCACAGTATAGCTTTAAACTGATTTATCTTGCATTTATTCAATTACAGGTGTTTCTACCGCTAGTAAAAGACCTTGAAAAAAAAAAAGGTGAGGCTTAATACTATACTGTGGAACATTCTAGATAAAGCAATCACATTTCTAGACAACGGAGGTGGTGGGTGACGAGCCGATAACCTGCCAATATTTTGTGCCAATATGTAGGGCCGATTTTGATGATTTTCCCCAAATTATGTAATTTAATTTACTACAAACACACCCCTCACCCCACACATTTTTTACCCCAAACCCATAAGAAAGCTGTGTAGTCACCTTTTGTGCCGCTATCTCTTCATATTAAAGTGTTAAAATAAAGCTTTGTGTGTATTTTTTAGGCAGCAGACGACCAAAACTAAATATCGGCCTGTGCTGGAGCTTTAAGGCTAATAGTCGCTACGCTGAAAAGGCCAATATATCAGTCTATCTCTATTTTTTTACAATAAACAGAAAGCACAAAATGTCTTTTTAAACCCTATATATTTCATCTGAACTTTGAATAAAATGCTACACTTGAGAACTGTGTATGAAGATGCAGACTATAGGGAACATAAACATAACTCGCATCTGTCACTGAGGCAAACTGACACCTGCCTGCCAAAGATCACACTGTCTGTAGCTCCATTACAAAGACGTGGTGTGGATATTTATTATATATGTGTTTAATACATGCCGGAGCCTCAGTCTTCTGTCTAATATGAAAAGCTGTCGGAGGTATAGTTGATGTGCTCATTTGTCTTCCCCAGATGGTGGCCTCCCTGCTCCTGTCACGCGGGCTGAATGATGGAAAATGGCCCTATCCCGTGATGGATGATTCACACGTGTCAGACATCTTTATATTTGCAATTAGAGGAGCCATATTTGCTCTTGTCAAAGGTTAATAGGCATGTTCTGCAGATCTGTCAGTATGCTGGCTGCAGATAGAAGGTGTGAAACAGATCAATGAAAAAGATGAAGAAAGTACAACCCTAACCCACTTGTTAGGCCTGTAATGTGAAATAATTTGACTAGTTGTCTATATTTTTTATACAGAGAGATATCAGTCTGGTCACCACTCCCTCTGTTGCACCTCCAGCCAGATTCAGACAGCACCAATCAGATTTGTTTATTTCAGTGACATGTGAAAGGAGCTCATTGGTCACTCATCATTTTAAACCAAATCAAACATGTCTCCTCTGCTTCATTCATTGATTCTTCATTCTGCGATGTTTTTCTTTTTTTCTGTGTTTCTTTTCTATTTTCCTTGTAAGCAGCCATATTTGTTCCAAATGGACCATATGCTTCTTTGATTGGCTAATCCACCTGTCAATCACACCCATCTGAACTCAGGCAGATGCAGATCTTTGTGTATTCTGGTTCCCAGGCAAGTAAAGCCTCTTTTCCATTAGCACTGTTCTCTTGGGGCCTTAGAGCAGGTCTGTTTACTGTGACCATGCACTGGACTCTGGATCCAGGGGCAGAGTTCTGCTACGTGAGATACTGACGTCACCCAAACATATCTCATGTTTTCTTAATAAATAAAATCCAAATCGTATCTTAATTATACTCGTAATTGCATGGCCAATTTCAGTGATTTGCAAAAAGATGTAATAATTAAATAGTAATTCCAAGTTTGTGGCGCTGTGAGACGGGGCTAAAGCTAAAGCTAAAACTAATAGTGTAATATAATATGAAAATATAATATGTTTGATCTTAATGAGCAAAGTTCTGTGCATTGATAAACAGGAAACAGCTGTTAGCTGCGTGCTAACATCTTGTTTGGTCGTTATCCAGGCCTGGAGCCAGACTCTAGACCCTGCTGGGAGCTAATACCCTCCAGGATCCCCTTCGGAAGTGGAAACTAGGCTTAAGTGTCCTGTGCTCTTATCAGTGTCCTATGCTCCTATCAGAAAAGTTAGGGCATCTTTAAATGACACGTGCTCGGAAATGTTCTCTATTGGAGTTTGAATTGAAAAAAATAATTTATAACCAGAAATCAAGAATAATCTGTGTTTTTATGTTCAATCGGCTACAAATGAGCTGCTAATGAGCTGTGTGCTCTGCAAAATGCTGCCCCCCTGAGCCTCATTACAGAGTTTGTCAATCACAGAGAGCAGAGTCCACACTTCTGTTTGAGTCCTGTGACACACTGGAGTAAGTCTGATGTAAGTCAATAGATTAATACTATCAACTCACTCATGTGGTTAGATTCACTTTTGGTTGTACAATCCTGCTGTTTGGGCTTCTGTCCCACATCCCACATATCTGTTGTGTCATAGGCGTTTGAATGGAAGCGACCATCTTTGAATTTATTAAACAGTTAGTAATTATGAGGGAAAGTATGAAATAAAACTATGGGGGGAAAAAAAATCTAAATATGATCAATATTGTGACCCACAGAATACTATATCTCCAGTCAATGAAATACTTCACTCTTTATCTCCATGGTGTAGACCTAATGTAGCTCTATACCCATTTAAAAGAGAGTGTAGGCGGCTTAAATGTTATTTTAAGTCAAGTAGTGTCACACAGTAAATTTCCCAGTGTAAAAAAATCCGTAGTAAAAGTTTATTTACTCTTGAAACTCCCTCTAGCGTCCTTGTTAAAATAGAGTGTGAAGTCATCAGTGTCATAGTTACACTGAGAAGCTCCGTCCCCTCATACTCCTCTCAAACGTTTTCGAGTCTGCTATTTTTTCTTTTTTTTCGCTTCACTTCGGCAAGTGGCTGCTACACGTAGTAGTTTTGCAATGTCAACTATGTTTCGCGTTTAAATGTGCCAGAATGGATGAGCATGGCATATTTATTCATCTACCTTGTAATATTTAAGACATATTAAGTGGTTATATGGAGCCCGCGCGAGGTGCGGTTGGGCTAGTTTCGGAGGAGAAAAAAACGGACACTAGCAATTTGAAAATTGTTCCAAATGAATAATTATATTGTAAGGATCTACATTGACGGGGTAACTTTCGAGTATCACCACCAAAAATAAGCTTTTATTCCCTTTAATCGTAATTTCAATACTAACTGTGACCAGGTATTAGACGGAGACAAATGCTGCTACGTTAACGCCCTGTCTCCGTCTGTATAATGGTCAGAGTCGGCAAATGTCTTTACTGCACGTAGCAACACATAGCAGGTAATGTGCGAGACTTGAAATTATAATTTGAAATTGAATATTACATTTTTAACTAATAAGTAGTTAGAGAGCACAATTAGATTGAATCTTGACTGTGATATGGAGCAGACTGTGATCGGGAGCGTAGCAGAGACCATGAAGTAGTCGGTGACAAAGGGCCATGTTAGCTGGAGTTTTCTTAAGGGTTTGCTCCGCTCATAATAAGCCTAATCGAACCACGCCTAAACACAGAAAGCCAAGCGCGGCAGTGTGTCTAGTGTGAGTGCAAACGATCCATATCCAGGCGCGGAACATTTCTAACTTGGCCCGGTTGGAGGAGGTGAGCCACAGTACGGCACGCTTGCTTGTGTACGCACACATGAGCGACTTTAGTGTACGAGCCCTGTCAGGGCATGTGTGGAGGTGACCACGCAAGAAATAAGTGTTTAAACGCCGTTCCAAAACGCACGACGGATCCGCGCTTGCTTGAATAGGACTTGAATAGGACTTGAATAGGACTTGAATAGGACTTGAATAGGACTTGAATAGGACTTGAATAGGACTTGAATAGTACTTGAATAGGACTTGAATAGGACTGTGGACGTGAAGCCTGTCTCCTCCACGCGCGGCTCCGTGTTGTTGTTTAATCTATAAACTCACAGAGGAGCGTATCACATCAGGACTTGTATCTGTGTCACTTTTTATAAATATTTCATCTCGTTGGACGTATTTTCTCCGCTCAAATGTTAGGACATAGCTCCTCGTGTAAACATGTATGTGATGACGTCACCGGACCGGTGCTGTGTTTTTATCTGTGCAGGTGACTGTGCAGGCAACAAAATCTTCAATAATCTTTCCTGAGCACGGCAGGTGCTGGTGTGAGTGTTCCCAAAATAATGGTTGAACTGTTGACCTCATAATAAAGTGTAAAGTGTCTGAGCATTAAAAGCATTTTCTCTTTTTTTTCAGGGAAAATGCTGCAAAAAGTTAAAATAGTCAAGATTCAAAAGTTTGTTTGAGTTCCAAGCCAAATCTGAGAGCGTTTCTGGATGCAGGTAAGTAATATAGTATAATGACAACATTTTCAACTTGTATCTGGTAGTTAATGTAAACAAATGTTTACATTAGCATAAACTAAGCAGTTTAGTGCATAAACTGCTCAAATATTGGAACAGTACTAATCTTTACTGTCAGATGTGGTGCTGGGATTACAGCATTACAGAAATATTTTAACAGGAAAAACGGATATTTTAATAATTTTATTATCTCCAGTGCAACAAAATTGTTAAGTGGCCGAGTCACATTTTATTTACAAATTGTTCATACTGTTTTTTAATTTCTTTTTAGCATTTATTAAGTTTGGCTGTGACAGAAGGTGTGCGCATCCTTGACAGTTCAAGAACTGAGCTTGATGAGGAAGTTTTCAAGGATGTGGTAAAAGATCCTCAAACTGGTGTTCTGACCATCACATATGATACTGGTTCGTATTGTGTGTAAAACATGACTTGTCTTGCTTTGTGAACTCTTTGTTGTTCTTAAGTCACTGATGGTCTCAGAATACAGTATGTTTTTAATGGTTGTTTTACTTTTCTTCTTGTAAAGTGATTGTTAAGACTCTTCGCCCAGCAGTGATGACTCCCAGGACACAATCATCCTTCCTGTTAGTCCTGCTACGAAGCGTCAGCTGTTGGATGACGAGGCTAAGCAGGTATGACTTAAGTGAAGGTGTACAGCTTGAATACTGTACACATGTATTAGCATATGCTGCACATTTTGAAATGCTTGGTGGTGGTGGTGGGGGGGTAGTAATGGAGTACAATCAAACACAGTCTATGACAGATGACGCCTGAAAAAAAATTGAAAAATGGGTATGTTTTGGTTTTTTTTTGTTTGTTTGTTTTTATCTGCAGCTTTTAATGTACATTAATTCTAATGTGTCTGTCTAATTTTGCAGTACATCTCCACCCAGACAAGTGAAAGAAAAGGGCCAGAGGGATTGTGAATTTGTTCCCCCATCTCTGGGACCCCTTTTCAGAAAATGGGCATGTGAGTTGTATATTTCAGTGAATTATCTTTCACCTATATTCACAAAAAGTATTTTTTTTTTTTCTTTTTTGGCTACACCCAGGAGCATTATTATGATGGTAAAAGTGACAGTGGCTACTTGGCTTGGAGGCTTAAATACATTCAAAGATGCAATGCCCAAGAAAGAAGATCAATTGAAGATAACTTCAAAATATTATTTGCTGTTTTGTGTTGCAGTTATCTTGATCATGTTATTCGTGTGTTCTAGACTCCTCCACTAAAGGAATGAGTGATGAAGAACTGTTGGGAGGACCAACTGCGAGACGGGATTTCCAGTATCTCCCAGCGGCATCCCTGAGGGAAGAGGAATGTCGAGAAGCCATGTCACTGAGACACAGTGAAGAAGAAAATGAAGCAAACTTTTTCTTATCGTCGAAGCATGGTGCTGGTTCTTCATGGTAAATCAAAAGGCACCATCAGCTGAGAATCCATGTAGGCCTGAACTATTCTGCTCTCTTAATGCAGATCGAACAGGATTTTGTTCTAATGTTTGGCGAGGATGTATCTGGCAAGCTTCTGGAGAAATGGCCAACAATGTTCAAGGAAAAGATAATCAAGCAGTGCAGAAAGCTTCCTTCTACCACAGACCTGGATGACCTTCTATTGGCTAGAGATCCTCAGGAGGATGATGCTGGTGGTGCTGACTTTGGTAAGTTATTGACTATTCAAATTCTTTGTTAACATGCAAATGTCCTCAGTGAGATTTAAAACTCAATTCAAAACTAACATCTGTTTTTAAGGAAAGTAATTGTGTTTTCTTTTCTTTTTTTTTAAAGCCTGGGATAGTGACTTGTGTAGTGCTTCTATTTTACTGTCATAGGTCAGTGTTTTATTGAAATTATATTTCAACATCAATAAAATGACATTTATATTTGCAAATTGTGGTTTTATTTATTTAGTAACAAACTGTAGTTTACACTTCAAAAGGAGTGAAGTTAACTCTTGTAAGAATAAATGTGATGATTAAATTTGACCATTACAAAGAGTAATTTCTACTCTATATAGTGTTGTACGTGTTATTAAAATCACTTTAATAAGTGGATAAGTCTAATAGGTTGGACTTACAATGTCAATAGTGTCAGTCTCTCCCCATCATCAAACCCCAAGACTTTTCAGTGTGGTCCCCTGAGCTCTGTGTATTCTGATGGTACTGAAAAGACTTGCAGACTATTAAAATAAAATAAATGCACTTCCTCTGACAATGAAGCATGTTGAATATGCAGATACTACACACAGGGAGAGAATATTTAAAGTTTTTCTGCGACAAAATGCCCTTAATAATTGTAAAAAGCAAACAAACAAGGCCAAACTCCATTAGGCTGCCGCAGAGGGCTGCACAGGTCCTCTTTCTGTTATTGGGTTAGATAAACAACTTGACATTTATGAATCCGAAAGCATCTTCAGGTCGCTCGCATTAAGATGATTATTATTCACTATTTGGAAATGAGCTTCATTTACACATCGTTAGCATTTAAGGAAGAAATAACTAAGGCATTTTGCAGCTTCAGTTTTTGTGTTTATGTTTAAAGGTGCGCTACGTAACTTTTCTGGTAAAGGTCCACCACCTGCTCATCTATGAAGAAGTTATTGCTTTGCCTGGAATGTTTCACAGTATTGCACTTAAATTATCTTCACGGAGCATAGCCTGTATAAAGAAGTAGACTAAGTGAGTGTGACGTCACCCATAGCGTTCGGCTCCAGTCAAATGAAGCTCATCGAGGCTAGAAGTTATAGGGACCAATTTAGAGCCGAGTTCAAAGCCACGAGATCAAAGCAACCAAAGAGCCAATCTGGAGCAATGCTGTTGAAGGTAACGCCCCTTCCCATCCACACCACTGGTTTAGCAGGGAGCGAGCGCTTAGCAACGCTGTCAATCAAACCTGTTGCTAACGCTGGCGGGAACGATCTCGGGAAAAGAAGGCGCCTGATTTGTCTGTTATTAATGTTCATATTTTGAGTTACGGACACAATAGTGAAATAAAAATACCGGGATCATGTAGAGCGGGTTAATACGAACATTTTAAGACCGAAATGACGAGCCTGACAGCAGCAGTTACAGAGAGAGGGGCCACGGTTTATTCAAGGGAAAGTGAATTGGAGCCAGAAGGCCAGAAGAGCAGCTATGATCACTTCCTATTTGGAACACAGCAGCTAGCAGGTTAGCTATCTCCATTTAAGTATACAGTCTATGCCATGGAGACAAGCAGGTGATGGCATACTATGTTTGTTTTCATTTTGTTTTAGGGTTTTTTGTCCAATAAAATAAACGGGTAACTGAATAAATGAAACACAGAAGGTTAAATGCCACACTGGAACATTCTAAGCAAAGCAATAGCATCTCCTTTAAGGCGCTGGTCTGTTCTTAAAACTGCAGATTTCGTTTTTTTACATAGCATTTAAAAATAGATATAGTTTGGAATAAGTTTTTTGTTGAGTCAGTGAGGTCAGTGTGCATTTTTTTTTGTAAGTTCATCTAAAAAAGTTAATGTTTTATACTTTAATCTGTGCAGAAATGGCTCGATCTCATTTCTAACTGGCATCCTGTTCTTCTCTTCAGGCTAAGTTCATGAATTCATTATTTTCTCTTCTTCAAATCCCATTTATTTATGACAAACAGCTCAGAGCTTGTTTGCAAATGTTTGTATTGTTCAAATTGTGTTAATCACGAAAACAGATAATGAGCTTTTATTTGAAATATAGTTAAATCTTAACTGTATTTAATTGGATGGGTTCTGTCTTATTTCTCTGAGCTTTAGGCCATGTTCTCGTGAGCTTAAGAGCCTCATTTGGAGCAGCATTCAGACAGTTGTTGTAGCACATTTCCAGTTGAGCGCCTCCGTGTGGTCACCCTCTGGTGGTGTCCGGCTCTGTCTCACATCATTAAAAGTGAGAGCGAGTGGACACAACACACAAAGAAAGGAATCAGAGTCAGTGGAACAAGAAGAGCCCTTACAAATAGGCAGAGTTTGTACCAAGGTTTAAAGAGATGCCGAGTCACAGCGATTCTCACTGGTCAGATGGTCACGCCCTGAACTTGGTCAGACAAACCTAAAAACAGAGGACAGGGAGGACGGCCACAGACGAGATCTGTCATAGCGTTGACTTAAGTAACTGTGCGATGGTTCCCTGATGTTTTCATAAATATGAGACATACTTAATATATTTTTATAAGAATATATGTTTTTTAGCATAATTCCATTTCTATTTCAGTAAAACTAATGTAAACAAGCAGAGTAAGTCATCCCCCGCTTTGGTGAGAAGGTCCAGATTCACACAGCTCTCCATGCTTCTCTTTGTCTCTTCTCTGTTGGTGCTTGGACTCTCTGCAGGCCCATTATAAATGATTGTATTATTCAATAGAGAATCTCCCAGTTATACCATGATAAATATGTTAATCTAAGGTGAGCTGCAGCAGGTGTGTGCTCTGGTCCCTTTGTTTGCGTTGCTAATGTTGTGCAGCTACATGCAGGTTTAATATGAGACCAGAGCCTCTATGAGCCAACACACAGCATGGATCCAAGACAATTACAGTCACTCTCATTCATCCTCAGCACCTCATTTTACAGAGGTCTGTTTTGTGATCATTTTAAAGAGATTCAAGGCCTATACTTTGAGCTGACAACATTTTCGCAGGTAAGCTTCAGTAGAGCTGCTTTGGCATTATGGAATATTTGATTCTATTTTCATCTTATTATTGGCATGACCTATACAGTGACAGATGGAGCGATTCTTATGTCAGACTTGAGTTAATCCAGTCTAACGCCATCATCGCACTGACTGGACACAAATACAACTGTAGCTGATTGGCTGTGCTCTCAGAGAGAACGTTTGAATGCAACGCAATCCTGAGACACAGCAAATCCATTCAGAGAGAGAGAGGTGGAGAGAGAAGAGAGAGAGAGGGAGAGAGATAGAGAAAGCGAGAGAGGGAGATGGATGGATCAAAGTCAAGCAGGAGCAGGAGGAGTCAGCTTTAAGTTGTGACTCTGTGGAGTTTAGTGTAAAGCTCTTCTATCTGGTGCCTAACACATTAAAAGCAGCAGAGATTTGGACAGAGAGCTGCTGGACTGAAGCCTGTTCCGTCTGTAACACAGTTAGACTTAACCACAGTGGACGACTTATGGCTTTGGTTTAGGAGGGTTTAGAAATAATCTGTAAGTAAGAGTGCAGTTATAGTCATCATTTACAGAAAGTACTCTGAGGGCGGGGCATAGTGATGAAAATCAAATGTGATCTTATTTCTCTGACGATAAATGCCATTTTGGTAAAAAATCGTCATATGGTTTACACATGTTCTCTGGAATGCAGGTCTACGATGAAACAAAGACACTTTTATAATAAAAATGATACATTAGTTTTACAGATGTTCAATGTTGCTTTATAATTTCCTGCATTATTCATTCACTCCTCGCTCTGTGGTGGTAAGATCCTGGAGCCACAGCTCAGGAGCAGTGAGCAGCAGAGAGTAGTGCTCAGGGACCCAGCTCTTTGGAGGATTGACCTGTGGTGCATGTTTTGGGGTTGATGGAGGACACTGGAGTGCCCAGGGGAAACCCACCAGGACACTCCACACAGAAAGGCCCTGGCGACCCGGGGACCTTGTTGCTGTGAAGTGTGAGTGCTACACAGCACTGTGCTGAGTGCTTCTGCTAACAGGCACATAAACAGACTTTAATGAAGACACTGCTCTGACAGACCAGAGACACACAGCCTCTACAGCTGTTTATCTGCTGCCTGGGACTCTGCAACAACTATACACGAGACAAGAAGTTTGTTTGAGAGTCATAGGTCTTCAGAGTCAGTGACTAGAATGAATAAGAGAACTCATCCATGGAGTGCAGTGTTTATCAAGCACCAAGAACAACATAATAAAAGACAAACAGTCACAGATCTGTGCTGAAATATTCTAGAGGGAGAAGAGGAGTTAAAGGAAGGCGAGCTGTTGATGGGTATATATAGAAAATTTTGGGACTAAAATGGTTGGTTAACTTGACATCAAAACATTCTAAAATCCCTATAGTTTAAAACTGAGCTGGAGACAGGTCAGAATTCTGTGGTGGAATTTGCTGTGTCTTAAAGGTCAGTGTCTTTGTCAGTTTTTGTTTTTTTTTCCTATGAGAGTGCTGCCATTATTCAACCCCAAAGAAGTGATCATTGTCAACATGCCAAATGTCTGGAGCCAGTCCCAAACAAACAATGATACAGGTTGTGGATCATGAACTTGGATATTTATTTACTGTGAATCTCCCATAGAGTTAAAATGACTCAACAACAAATATGTGTTAGGTTAAGGTTAGACCACAGACTATATATATAAATGGACATAGCTAACACACTAGCCACCGTGTTCCAAAGAGGAAGTGCACGTGGGCGCACTTCCGGCTCCATTGAACTTTACATTGAAAAACTGTCACCCCTTTTTCTGTAACTGCTGCAGTTATCCTCATGATTTTGGTCTCGTATTAACCCCCTCTACATGATCCTGGTATTTTTATTTTGCAATTGTGTCCGTAAATCAAGATATGAACATTAATAACGGATAAATCAGGCGCCTTCTTTCCCGAGGTCGCGCCCACTAGCGTTAGCAATGTGTTTGATTGACAGCATTGCTAAGTGCTCACTCCTTTCTAAACCAGCAGTGGGGGCGGGAAGGGGTGTTACCTTCAACAGCCTCGCTCCACATTGGCTCTTTGGTTGCTCTTTTGGTTGCCATGATACTTAAACCACTTCTTTATACAGTCTATGGGTTAGACAACAAGTAGTTCTTATTGCTGGGTTTAGGACCAGTCTCCAGGAAATGAATGCAAGTCAGTGATGTCCCCACAAAGCACGGCAACCTGCGAGTGTTTGCTGAAAATGTGTATGGAACAGATCTATCAGGAACACATACTGATCTTAAGACTAATGTATGTGTATGGGGACGACTGTGCCTACACAGCTGTCTGCCTTCCTCTAGAGGCAAAAGTAATTAAGTTATAAATTATACAAACAAGACGACAGTTCTCCAGAGCCTGCCTTTTATTCCAGCCACATGAGCAATAACCCGAGAGCATTAAAGCCACTATACGGGAAGAGGGAGGGTTTTATTGGACTTGTCAGCGAAAGATTTCAGCTGCGAGGTAAATCAGCTTAAATGTAAACCTGATTATGCATTGTAAATATTTTAACTGTCATCAAAAGTTTTACAGAAATCGTACTGGATTTTATAGCAGAGGCAGGTAGAGTAGCCATAGCAAAACTCAAGTGTTATTTCAAAGTGATATTATTCAAAGTAAGAGTAAAAAAAAGTACTTGAGGAAACTACTACTGAGGTAAGAGACCAAAGACGTGATTGTTGTTAATATGGCAGATTTATGGAGCCAGTCCCAAACAAATAATGATACAGTTTGTGGATCGTAAGTTTGGATGTTTATGTCAAAAACAGTGAATCTCCCATAGAGTTAGACATGACTCAACAACAACTATGGTTTAGGTTGAGGTTAGGGTTTAGGTTAAGGTTAGGGGTTAGTTAAGACCATCGAGGCTAGCGTTTATACGGGCGAATTTGGAGCCGAGTTCCGTATTTGGAATTCCGACCGCAAGTATCATAGCAACCAAAGAACCGATCCAGAGCAAGGCTGATGAAGCCAACGCCCGTTTCCGCCCGCACCGCTGGTTTAGCACTGAGCGGGCGCTTAGCAACGCTGTCGATCAAACCTGTTTGCTAACGCTAGCGGGTGTGACCTTGGGGAAAGAAGGCGCCTGATTTGTCTATTATTAATGTTCATATCTTGATTTACCGACACAACAGCGAAATAAAATACCAAGATCATGTAGAGTTAAAACCAACATTTTAAGACCAAAATGACGAGGCTGATCACAGCAGTTACAGAGAGAGCAGTTACAGTTTTTCAATGTAAAGTGAATTGGAGCCAGAGTCGATGGAGCAGGAAGCGTGTCCATGATCACTTCCCATTTGGAACCTGATTGTGCGGTAAGAGGTTACTGTGGTAGGAAGGACAAAACAATAAATAAATAATGTCCAGTTCTGGTATTTTCAAATCTGTATGAGCAGTGCAAGAAATATGAAATTAATACTGTCAACATAAAGCTTTTGTCACTTGATGTACTCACAGTGGGGAGAGAGACTAGGCTTATACTCCACTGCTGTTGCTTCAAACTTAATATTACTAAAGCAGGAGTAAAAGTATGGTTTCTGAAAAGTACTTTGAGAAGTACAAAAGTGTCTTAAGTAAATGTACCTGAGTGAATGTAACTGAGGACTACCCATCTCTGCTTTATCCAGAAATATTAGATCTGTTTTTCCAATTACTTCTAATCACCAAAGCAGCCATGAACATGAAAGCATCTCAACACATCTGATCATGCAGGAATGAAAAACAAAAATGAGGTTGATTTATGATGATTGAATGAAAAAAAACTACTTTTGAAGGTAAATCAAATGGAGTTTGTGCGCAAATATTTTAATTTCATATTTAGGCATTATGCAGAGCTATGTTATTGATAGATGCAATTTCAAATGTAGAAAAGAGCCAACAGATTCGGGCCCTAATGAACACATGAGCTGCTCCTTTCATTCATAGAACATGTTTTATTTAAAGCAGATCTATTGAGCTTGTGTCTGCTCTGTAGTTATAATCTACGACACAAGTGGATCGTTACGTTGATCATCATTATGAATCGCATTATTCATCTAAAACTGCGGTGCCCAATGGGAGCTGACATCGCCGTAAACGTCATCACAGCAAAGCGCCCCATGTTGTCGGCCCCTATACTTCACGCTATCAAGCTGCAGATGTTTGTTAATTTGTCCCAGAATAACTACACAACACTAACAAATCCTACGAGTGTCATCGACTAAGAAAATCAAATGAACTAAGTACGTCACAGTGGGCGTGTATCGTTGGCGGTGAAAACGGGGATTGATTGGTAAAAATGGTGTCTTGGAAATAAGCGATTATAGATTGCTCAAACATGAATCACTCCAAATACAATTTCGAGAGGGTAAATGAGAAGAAATGACTATAACATGGTTAAAAGCTCTGAAAAGTCCATTTTGCAGAATAGGTCTGATTTAGCTTTACTGTGCGACCAATTCGAATTCAAATGCTTCTAGTTTTGGATATAAATATGGGTTGAATTCGCAGCGGTAACAATGATGTAACGCACAGGTCACACAGTTCTCACACAGTTCTCACACAGTGAACGCATTTTGTTCAACTGTTCTGAACAAAGTGGGCAACATTAGATCCATAGATTTCCATAAGAAACAGAGAGCAGCTGTGCTCCAGCGCCTCCACAAACAGCCCACAGAGTCAGAGCAGAGACATGAGCTCAACACAAAACACTCTTTGTACTGGTCATCTGAAAGTCAACAAAGAGAGTGGGAGCAAATCACAAACTGAAAATCTCATTTGGACCTTCTTACGATCCACTTTTGTTACTGCTACAGAATCAGAGCAACATTGAGTACCCAACTGTGCTTCTTCAGCAACAGATCTCTCAGACCCATCTATAATCAGGCAGTAAAGGCACTCGATAAAAAACTCCTTTGTTATCACCACTGTAATATCCTAAATAAATACAAAATGTTCAGTTTCGACAATTTAATTTTGTATTCAAATCTAACAAACGTATTCAAAATTATGAATAATGCAGCTCCACCTACATTGAAAAAATTGATTAAACTTTGTTCCGAACAAACTCCCCAGTTCACTCGCTCCTCTGTGAACTGAAATTGCACAGTTCAAAGATCCTCGGCCTTTGCTCAGGCGGCCTTTTCTTTTCAAACCATCAGACTGTGGAATCAGCTTCCAGACAGTCTGAAAACATCTGTAGAGTTGAATAATTTTACTAGGAATTTGAAAAAGTACATTTTAGATAATCAAATGTGTCCACATCAGTCTAGTTAATTTGTACTGTTCTGTCTCACTGTAAAAACCTGCACATAATAATTTTTTTTATATTGGTACGGACTGTAGGAAACATCACGTGTTGGACATGGTGACATTTATTGTATTTAACTGCAAATGTTAATGATGAACTGATCTTATAATAACGTCATTGTAATGAAATGTGTATTTTAATGTGTGTTCACCTGCCCAGGGACTGCAAATGGAAAGTAACAGTAGCTAAATCTGGTACAAATCATCTTTTCTTTTGTAATATTAATGAATTTGTAGATGGTCCCTGATAAATAAAGAATAAAGAAAGAAAGAAAGGTTTGAACAGCTGTAGTCTGTAGGCCTGTCCTAATAATCACTATCGACTTATCGTTAGTATTTATTGTGTGAACATTTTTGTTTCACTACTGTGAGATTTTTATTTTTATTTTTTTTTGTCTATATGATTAGATTTAAGCTGTAAAAGGTTGAATGAATAACTTGAATGCCTCATTACAGATGCAAACTAATGACTAAAGTGCTTCATTCTGCTGTTTATTTATTGCAGCTCATGATTTTTGCACTATATTGTAGATTTAGAAGTTTAGTTTTAGATTAGTTTTTGTGGTTTAAATCTGCTCTTGGGTTTTTGTGTTTCAATATTAGTTTCAATATTATCGTTTATCTTCTATATTTACTTCAGCGATATATCGACCTTCAAAAAAAGATACCTCCACTCATTCCAGTGGAGGTATCTTTATACGACTATATTTTGCATCATATCAAAAGTACCAGGCTTAAGACACTGAAGGACTTCGACTGATCCAAGCTGTGAGATTAGTTTTATTTCAGACCAATGTCTCCTCACAATCAGAGAATAGGGAGCTAGCACGTAGTTACCCAGTATCTCCAGAACATTCTGTGTCAGCTCCAGGAGAAGAGAGTTTGAACAAGAAGAAACAGCAACTTACCTAAAAGACACACAGAGAAAGACAGAAATCAGTTATAATTTAAAGTAGGCCAGTAAATATAAAGTTCCACTTTTTAAATCCGCACTGTCACTAAGGTTCACAGATTCTGTTCAGATTCATGTTCTTCCCTTGTCTGCATGAGTGTCCTCCAGGCATTTTATAATTACCCCATCAATTAAATAAACAGAACAAAACATGAACAGTAGGCGCATCCTTCAGCTACGGTTGGATTTCCTGACTCAAGTTTAGGAGACGTGTCTGCTGCTGACAGGCCGACTGAAAGCACCGATAACATTTGGGTCAAATCATAGACTGTAAAAAGAAGTGGAGTAAGTGGGTGTGACGTCACCCGTAGCGTTCGGCTCCAGTCAAATGAAGCTCACCGAGGCTAGAGCAGTTACAGGGGTGAATTTTGAGCGGCGCTTAGCAACGCTGTCAATCACACCTGTTGCTTAAACTAGCGGGAGCGACCTCGGGGAAAGAAGGCGCCTGATTTGTCTGTTATTAATGTTCATGACTTGATTTAAGGACACAATAGTGAATGGTGAAGACCAAAAAGATGAGCCTGACAGCAGCAGTTACAGAAAGAGGGGTGACCATTTCTCAATACAAGGTGAATTGGGAGCCGATGAAGCCGGAAGCGCGCCCATGCTCGCTTCCTATTTGGAACGTGGCGGCTAGCAGGTTAGCTATGCCCATTCATAGATACAGCCAAATGCAGTGGACACATTTCTTTTTGGGGACAGTAAAGTGTGTGTTCCAGTGCACCTACGCATTTGAAAAAGTTTATTTGGAGAATAGTTTCTGGCAGTAGTGGCCACGTTTGCACCATTCTTAAAAAAAACATCCCATTCTCTCCCTCAACAGCTAACCAGCGCTCTTAAATACAACACAGACTTCAAAACTCAATAAGCTAATCTCAGGAGCTAAGTGTGAATCTAAAAACTCATAAAACTCACATGTCTGCTGCTTCCCGGGTGAGGAAGCTAATCAACATGCACCGTCCCCTGTCAGTCTGAGAGCACCTTTAGATGTGAACATTACCCATAATCCTCTGCTTCTTTAAGTGTTATTGATTGTGACTGGGGCTGTGTCGGGCCGGGTTGTGTTCTGCTCCACTAAAGCCATCTGAAATATCTCACTGCTTCAATTGTAGGTTACACGGATAAGGGACATGGTAAAAACGAAAGATCAATGAGGGAAAGATGAGATTAAAACCAGCCCCGAAGCGAATGACAATGTGACAAAAACTGATGCTTTCCAGTTGGATTATTCAATTAAAGTTGATTTCTATAGCACATAAAAAAATAAAAAAAAATCATCAAAGTGCTTCACATAAAAGTCAACAAAAAACAAATATACAGATAACACGATACATAGGAAAAGAACAATAAAACACCTTTATATCCTGTCTAGCTAGTATTAAATGCCAGGGAGGAGAGGTGGTTTTCAGTCTAGTCTTAAACTGCGTTAAAGACTGAGAGGATCTGACAGGCAGAGGGCGCTGTTACATAGTCTGGGTGCTGCATTCAAATAAAGAGGACCCATAGAGTTCAGACATTTAAACAAAATCAGTAACATAATGAACTGCAAGTCTTGAACTGATTATGGGAATTATTACTTCAAATTAAAATTAGACAGTTCTCCATTTCTCTAAAAAATGCGGTTATTAAATCATCATGAACTGCACACTTCTAATTGTTTCAA
This sequence comes from Periophthalmodon schlosseri, assembly GCA_000787095.1. Taxonomy (NCBI): domain Eukaryota; kingdom Metazoa; phylum Chordata; class Actinopteri; order Gobiiformes; family Gobiidae; genus Periophthalmodon; species Periophthalmodon schlosseri. The sequence goes on from JACM01071812.1 coordinate 21,050, forward strand.
CTTTAAATCCTAATTTCATTTCCTTGGGACTACAGTGAATGTTTGTGAAGTGCACTTTTTGGATAAACAAATGTCAGGTCCTGTTTGCTCCATAAAATAATATTTGTGCATTATCAGCAGGAGCTTCCAAACATGTTTCTGCTGTTTATGTATTTATTTATTGAAGTCAACATATTTATTGGACAGAATCCGATGTGGGGAATTGGTCCAAGTAAAACAACAAGAAAGCTTGCTGTGCTATTGGGGACATTGAGGTCCTGAGGTCCATCCCTGCAGTGCCAGCTCAGCTGACACGTGGCTGGTACAGTGGCAGATATCAGTGAAAGTAAACACAAAGAAAACATGACCGGAGACTTTGTTGGAGAATTACAGTTGTCGTGTTGTGAGCTCCAAACACTATTTACATATTTATGTGTACACTGCAGCAAACACAGCCAGAGCTCTGAATGAGATTTTGAATGTGTGTCACTGAGCTGATCAGAATAATGACACTGCTACACTGTAATCTCCTGATGATCAAATGTCCCTCTTCTCTCCTCCTGTGTTTGTGACGTCACCATAGACTGTATAAAGAAGTGGACTAAATGAGTGTGAAGTCCCCCATAACGTTCAGCTCCAGTCAAATGAAGCTCATCGAGGCTAGAGCAGTTATAGGGGCAAATTTGGAGCCGAGTTCCATATTTGGAATTTCGACCGCGAGTGTCATAGCAACCAAAGAGCCAATCTGGAGTGAGGCTGCTGAAGATAAGTTTCCTTCCCGCCCGCACCGATGGTTTAGCATATAGTAGAGCGGGTTAATACGAACATTTTAAGACTAAAGTGATGAGCCTGACAGCAGCAGTTACAGAAAGAGGGGCCACAGTTTTCCAATGTAAAGTGATGGAGCTGGAAGTGCACCCATACTCACTTCCTATTTAGAACGCTGCGGCTTGCAGGTTAGCTATGTCCATTTCTATAAACAGTCTATGGGTGTCACCCCTCTTCTCTCCTTTAGTGTTTGAGGTGTCATCTCTCTGTACTTCCTTACACTGATTTGTACAGCAAAAGTACAGCACATCTGCTACTGCTACAACATCTGGGCTCATTTACATATTAATGGGGAATTATGTTCATTTGGTTGAATCCGGAATCCTGCTTGAGGAAACATCTACTCAGGCTGAGAGGGTTCAAGATGCTGTTTCTAATACAGAGATGTGCTCTGAGCTCATGACCGGAGCTGTGGACACATACAGAGAACACGCAGAGAACTCTAACAGACGGCTCCTTTATTAAAGCAGATGGGACCAGAGGAGCTGTCTCTTATTTACACATTGGCCTAAAGAAACAGACCTGTGTAAACCTCATTACTTTAACTTATTACTTATTTTTAATGAGAAGTTCCTGTGAAGGGCTGGGTCTAGACCATAGAGTGTATATATAAATGGACATAGCTAACCTGCTAGCCACTACATTCCAAATAGGAAGTGAGCATGGGCTCATTTACGACTACATTCACTCTGGCTCCTATTTTTATTTTGTGTCCGTAAATAAAGATATGAACATTAATGACAGACAAATCAGGCACCTTCTTTCTCCGAGGTCATTTCCGCTAGTGTTGGCAACAGATTTGATTGAAAGCGTTGCTAAGCGCCCGCTCCCTGCTAAACCAGCGGTGCGGGTGAGAAGGGGTGCTACCTTCAACAATCTGGCTCCGGATTGGCTCTTTGGTTGCTATGATACTCGCGGTTGGCTCCAAATTCGCCCAAATAGCTTAATTTGACTGGAGCCAAACGCTAGAAACTATCTAGAAAACAGGGAGTACTTTGTTGAAATTGGAAAATGTGTCTCAGATAAAATGTCCCTGACCTGTGGGGTGCCCCAGGGGTCAATCCTGGGACCCCCGTTGTTCAATCTCTACATGCTGACATTAGGCCAGTTAATACACTGCAACAATGTGTCCTACCACAACTGTG
>JACM01036562.1:0-11575 GCA_000787095.1 Periophthalmodon schlosseri
CTTTTTTGGGGGATAATTCTGCTTCATCAACCAATCATGCTGCCATCATGAGGTCATTTGAGGTCACTGCAGCAGATCCTGACGGTCCCACAGCAGCAGATTGGGGACCCCTGTCGTGCCCAGCTAAAATCCTATAGTGATGAACGAGGGTCTGGATTGGTTCTATTTTTAGCCGTGTTACCATGTGTGGGGATCCTTCTCTGCTTGTGCGCTAGGCAAACTGTATAATTTTGTAGCAGGAAGCACGGTCCTAATCCTATGCATGAATGAAGAACATTATCAGCTCTATTCCACCCGGAGATCCCAGAAATGCAGGGCTGACACACGTCTAGTCTAATAACGGAAAGATATCACTAAAGGGTTTCATTTTCAGTGTGCTATGCAGGTATGCTATTCATAGGTTTCAGTTTTCTGTTATGGACGCCATTTTGAGGACTTTGGACCATTCAAAAGATATTCTGTTTTGGAATGGTTAATTGCTACAGTAACGGTCCTAATTTTGCACTCCAAAATCTCTGTAGATGTGTTTATCCAGACATAATGTTGTTTTAGTCAGGGCAAGGACAAGACACTCAAACTATAATTTAATCTGGATACTTTTGAACGTGAAGTATAACAGCATTGTATAATTAGATTTCCCTACTACTACTACTACTACTACTACTACTACTACTACTACTACCAGTGCAGGATAAAAACCTTTCAGTCATATGCACAGCTAAACAGAACCATTTTGAGTCTGGATTTAAACATTGTCAAAGTAGAGGCCTGTCTCACATCTTCAGGAAGACTGTTCCAAGTTTTAGCTGCAGAAAACTGAAACGCTGATTCCCCATGTTTAGTCCTGGTTTAGTCCTGGTTTAGTCCTGACTCTGGGCACCAGCAGGAGGCCAGTCCCTGAAGTCCTCAGAGCGTGAGTTGGTTCATATGGCACTAACATGTCCGAGATGTACTTCACTACATTTGAGAGCAGGTGTCTGTACTTTCTACTCCACTACATTTTTGTACTAGACTGAAAAGTAAAAGTATTTTTTTTATTATTGTTTGAGACCTGCTGAAAAGGCTGAGGGTTTATTTTTAACACGTTCATAGTTTGAGGAAACAAAAATACACAAATACAAGCAGCTAAAAAAAGACGACTACATTTGAACCTTTGTAAGACCTTAAAATCTGTGTGAAATACTTTTACTTTTTTCTCTCTCTTCTCTTTAAGCACATTTTTAAACGGGCGCTTTAATACTTTTACTTCATGTGATACTTTTACTTGAGTACTTTTGCCCTGGTATCTGTACTTTTACTTAAGCAACAAATTGAGTACTTCTTCCACCACTACTACTACTACTACTATTACTAGTACTACTACACCACACCAGATACCACACCCAAATAGTAAAAAGATGCAACACCTCTGATTCATTCCTGTTGAAATCCCAGATTTTGAACCACAAGGAACATGATTCAGTTGGCCTTCTCTTACTCTGATGTACAAACAGTTGTCTGTGTGTCATACTCAGGCATTTCTCCTGAATTAGACCGAGTGAATGTCAGGTACAGGCCAAAGAGGTGAAGAGGATGGTTGAAATGCCCGCAGTACCACTTTCACACCACTTGAGAGCAGCAGAGATCAAATTCTATCCGCCACAGAACCTGTTCATACCAGTAGCTCCTTCTGAGTCATTTACTGTACTTTAAAACATTTCAGTATTACAAAACAGTGGGCAATACGTCTAGATCTGTTCAAGTGCATTCGCATTTGTAGTTTTGATAATCACAATAAGCTTAGTGACGGATCTTTCGGCTCTTTTATGGGATCTGAATCTTTTGGATCCTTTCATTTCAAAGAGCCGTTCAAAAGACTGGCTCTTTTACTGTTTATTTATATGACAGAAGCCAATGTGAGAACTCATTTTAACAAAGGCTCATCACAGAGAGAAACGACCAAGGCTTAAGCTTGATTAAAATGATTCAGACTGAGAGTGGGAGTGAGTTTTACCCCTAATAAGAATGGCGGGAATCTGGGGCATGTTGTCAGACTTTATCACGCTTTTTTTCATTCCTCCCTCTGTCTCTGAAACCGAACTCAAGATAAGTGTACAGTGCGTACCAAATGAATGAACAACATCTCAGCTATTTCTGGTCTTTTTATTCCACCTCTTCATCTTGTAAACACCCAGAGATTTAAGAGTTCAGATATGACAACACGCCCCATCACGGCCTTCTCACGCTCATTTTTATTAATAATTTTAAAAACTAAAATTAAGGTTATTATTTATTATAATTGTTATAGGGTGACCACACGTCCCTGTTTACCTGGAACAGTCCCAGTTTTGAGCCCTGTGTCCTCTGTTCCAGCAGATTTATCCAAAGCCATTGATTTGTCCCAGTTTTATACAAGAAATGTCACAGATGTCCCCATTTTTGACCGATTTGATACACGCCAATGGTAAAGAAGGGAATATATTGTAATTTGTATAGGCAAAATATAGAAAAATGTGCTTGAAAATGACTATGAGGCAAACAACCCGGTGTGTCCCAGTTTTTAATTTTGAAAATCTGTTCAACCTATAATTGTATTATCTAGCTTGAGGATATAAACTAATTCCAGCTTTCATTCAAGTAATGAGTGCACAATGTGATGGGGAAGGCTAAAGTTCATGGTTATGCTGAGGTCTTTGATTTTCAACAAAAAGGTGAGAGTGACTAACCGAAAAAAAAATGTTGGCTAATGCCAGCTAGTGCTGTGATGGTAATTATATTTGAGAGGGACTTGTTTAACAGCACAAATCTGATCTCATGTTGTAGTTCTAGTGAAGTCAGCTCTTTCTGGTCAGACTGTGTTGAAATAAAGTCTAACTTGAGTAACAGAGCTTGAGACAGAGTAGAGCCTAGAGTTAGCATTACGCCCCCAGGGAACATTGAACATTTTCTGCATATTTAAAGCCTGAGCAATCGCTTTTGTGGCTGAAGTAATCATTGAAACAAGCATTTTCTCAAGGGTTCATAATGGTGACATTAGGAACCCTTGAGGAAATCTGAAGAACCTATTTAAGTTTAATGCCAAAACATTAATTATTTTTTTATTTCCAAAAATAAATTGAAAAACCGCTTCCCAGACGCTTCACACTCAGCTGCAAACCGCCCCAGTGCCTGCTGCAGGTCCTGGCTCGATGAAGCCATCAGGACAACATCATCACAGCAGAGATGAGATCCTGTGGTTCCCTCACTGGACCCCCTCCGGCCCCTGGCTGCGGCTAGAAATTCTGTCCATAAATACAATGAACAGAACTGGTGAAAAGGGCAGCCCTGGCGGAGTCCAACATGCACCGGGAACAGGTCTGACTTACTGCCGGCAATGCGAACACAGCTCCTGCTCCGGTCATACAGGGACCGGACAGCCCTGAGCAAAGGGCCCCGGACCCCATACTCCTGGAGCACCCCCCAAAGGACACGGTCGAATGCCTTCTCCAGACCCACAAAACACATGTGGACTTGGGCAAACTCCCATGAACCCTCGAGCACCCAATGGAGAATGTAGAGCTGGTGCAGTGTTCCGTGACCGGGACGAAAACCGCACTGCTCTTCCTGAATCCAAGGTTCAACTAGCGGACGGATTCTCCTCTCCAGTACCCTAGAATAGACCTTAGCGGGACGGCTGAGGAGTGTGATTCCCCTGTAATTGGAACACACCCTCCGGTCCCCCTTCTTAAACAGAGGGACCACCACCCTGGTCTGCCAGTCCAGCGGTACTGTCCCCAACCGCCACGCGATGTTGCAGAAACATGTCAACCAAGACATCCCCACAGCATCCAGAGACTTAAGGTACTCAGGATGGTAAAATCATCAATAAAACTTAGACAGTGCTGGGGAGGTTTGTATATGGCTAAGTAGAGTATGGAGGGTGATTGTTTTATTTCCATTTTGGAGAATGGAGATGGACCAACTGGACATTGTGGCGGTGGATAAACAACAGAGAAAAGCCATTGTGGTGGACATTGCAGTACCAAGTGATGGGAAAATCAGGAAAAAGGAACATGAGAAACTAGAGAAATACCAGGGGCTCAAAGAAGAGCTGGAGAAGGCCTGGAAGGTGAAATCATCAGTGGTCATCGGAGCACTCGGGGCAGTAACCCCCAGATTGGAGGAGTGGCTACAGCAGATCCCAGGAAAAAAACATCTCAGACATCTCAGTCAGTACAGTGCAGTACTAGGAACAGCAAAGATACAGCAGAACCCTCAAGCTCCCAGGCCTCTGAGGACCTGAGCTTGGAAAAATTGACAGACACAAAAATTAACAAAATCATATCTGAAGGAGAGGTGCAAGAAACACAAATGTTCAAATAATTTCATATTGTCAACAAAGGCAAGGCAAGGCAAATTTATTTGTATAGCACAAGTGGTACTCAATCATGCAATCAGTCAATCATTACATTAAAATCACAATACAACAAATCAAAATATGAATAATCCCTAACCCTAACCCTAATAATCATAATAAAATGAACATTAAAAGAGAAGAGTGCAGGATAAAAACCTTTCAGTCATATGCACAGCTAAACAGAACCGTTTGGAGCCTGGATTTAAACATTCTCAAAGTAGAGCCTGTCTCACATCTTCAGGAAGACTGTCCCAGGTTTTAGCTGCAGAAAACTGAAACACTGATTCATATATTCATAAAGATTTTGTCCCTTGTAAACTTACTCACAGTGGGAAGAGGAAACAAACTCAAGTAAGAGTATTGTTACTTCAATAAAAATACTTCTCAAGTGGGAGTAAAAGTATGCTGCTAGAAAAGTACTATCTCTATAAAAGTTACTTAAGCAAATGTAACTGAGCAAATGTAACTATCCACCTCTGCATTCCCATTACAAAAATGTAGTCACAAATTTACACTTCACTGCTCTTGAGATAAGCGCTTGAGATAAGACATTTACAGTAATGAATTGCGCAACTTTCTTGAGTTCTGATTGACACCATCAAGCCTACTTGGTTCCATAGCATTCTTCATTCTTCTGTGCTGAATCACCATGTGTCACTCAATATGACCCAGGAAATGATAAGGACTATTGCAAACAACTTTCACATAGCAGATAACAGCCACTGTCACTCATAAGACAGCAGTGAATGGATGTGGCGGCCTTTCCTGGAATCATCCGGAAGTCCAAACTGCAAACAGACAGAGTGGAGGGGGTTCATGCATGTGCAGACCAGACATGTTACTGTGGTGCAAATCAATTAAACCTGTAAATCAATGACCAGGGAAAGGCACTAACCTGTTTTCTTTAGTTTAATAAATAACACAATCAGATCAGAGGAGGTAATTTAAAGCCAGTGGCGGAACATAACAAAGTAAAAGTAGTAAAGGACTGTTATTAAGTAAAAATTTGAGGTATCTGTACTTTACCTAAGTACATTCCCTCTCTCCCCCCTGCCCCCTCCATATTCTCTCTGTCCTTCTCTCCCTCCCTCTCCCCCCCCCCATACTTTACTTAAGTACATTTTAAAGTGGATACTTTTTACTTTTACTCCACTACATTTGAGAGCAGTACTGTACTTTCTACTGCACTACATTTTAACTGGACTGAAAAGTAAAAGTATTTTTTCTGATAGTTTGAGACCTGCCTAAAAAGCTGAGTGGTTTATTTTTAACACGTTCATAATTTGAGCACACAAAAATATACAAATAAAAACAGCTAAAAACGATTTATTCAATTGTTTTTGTTGAACAGAATTCAGCCCAATTCAAAACGACTACATTTGAAGCTTTAAAATGTATTTATAGTTTATTTGAGTAGGGACAGATACAACAAACACAGATTAACAGTTCAGAAATGTGATGCAGGTATCAGTGTTTATAGCCTCACAAACAAGTCCCTAGAAGGGCTTTAAAACTGTTCAAATTATTTATTATTTGTAGAAAAAGCAATAAATACAGTGAATTTGTCAAGAGAATCAAAATATCACACACTCACATTTCATTCTTTCTCAGCCCCTCCCCCGTACTCTGTCCCTCTCTCTCTCCTTCTCTCCCCTTACCCCTCCATACTCTCTCCCTCCCTCTCTCCCCCTGCCCCCCATACTCTTTCTGTCCCTCTCTGCCTCCCTCTCTCCCCCTGCCTCTCCACATTCTCTCTCTCTGCCCCTCCATACTCTCTCTGCCCCTCTCTCTCCCTCTGCCCCTCCATACGCTCTCTGCCCCTCCCTTTCTCTCTCCCTCCCTCTCGTCCCCTTTCACTTGAGTATTTTTTTACCATGGTATCTGTACTTGTACTTAACAAAATCTTCTTCCACCTTTAAAGCCTATAAACTATAACCCATACTTTTTTTGTTCTGTTTGGATTGGAGTGTCCAAGAATTTTTTATTATTTTTTTTGTCATGAAGCAATATCTAAAAGCTTTATCCAAAACACATTTAAGCAAGTACGATCACATTATTAAATATGGCCTACAATACCCACAAGCCACAAATGTTTAAAAACACATTTCAATAAGATTTGCAGGTTAATCAGGTTGAAGCTGGTTAGTATCTAGCTCTCAACATTTCTGTCACCCATGTCAGCCCATCCTGAAGACTCACACCCCAGTGCACCCTTCTTCGTTACATTGACAGGGAGATGTATAAAATTTGCTTTCCCAGCCTCGCTGAAAGGAAACACAAAAATATGAGTTTTACCTTCATTCATATTAATGCAGCCTAAACAGTAACAATATTGAAATCCGTACCATGTCACTGAGGGTAATACATTTATTTTGTTCTATTGTTAAGTATTTTTTTGAGTTTTCTGCCTGGATATAGAAATGATTCCCCACGGGTTCGCGTTTAATTTGAAACCAAGGCCTCAAGCTCCGGATAGTTTCTTTAATGCCATCATATGTGATTTGCTCCAACGGGGTCAGCTGTGAAGGTAAAACACAAAGTCAACACAAAGTTAATAGTTAGTGGAGCAGTTTAAGACCAGACTGAAAACTCTCCTTTTCTCCCTGGCATCTGGTTCTAACTAGGCAGGATAACTTGCTGTTTTATTGTTTTATTGTCCCTCTCTTCCTCCATCTCTGCCCCCCATACTCTCTCTGTCCCTCCCTCTCTCTGCCTGCCCCTCCATACTCTCTCCCTCCCTCCCTCCCTCTCTCTCTCCCCCTGTGCCCCCCATACTCTCTCTGTCCCTCTCTGCCCCATCCTCTCTCCCTCCCCCTCTCCCTGTCCCCCTGTGCCCTCTATTCTCTCTCCCTCCCTCTCTCCCCCTGCCCCCCCATACCTATACGTGCTATATAAATAAAATTGAAATGAATACAGCCCATAACATTACAAATTATGCAAAAACAAACATAGAGCGGCAGAGGTTAAAAACATCACTTAGCACATCCATTATAGCCTACGGGCATTTCCATACCTTAAGTTCATTTCCGTCCTCATTAACCACATAGATTTTACCATCATACTTAAAACAGAATGCAATATTGTTGTTCCATTTCCATATCTCCAAGTTGCCTACAAGACAAAAATAGCCTGTTCAGACAAGATTTCTATGCTAATTAAAAACTTCATTATAGTCTTACAAGTGATAGCTCCATCTTGGGTGTCAGTCGCTATCAGCTTCAATCCGTTCTTGTCAGTTAGTTTCACGTATTTTCCATGTTTATTCTTCATAAAGGTCGTTGCGCATTTGTGAGGTGTGCAAGTGTCACCAAGTGCACACTGGCCACTGTAGAACTGTACACTACAGCACTTTACTCTGCTGAAACAATAATACTAATAAAAATATATAGCCAAATATTCAGGAATTCAGCATAAAAGAATTGATTTTCAGTGGTGGAATGTAACAAAGTACAAGTAGTAAAGTACTGTATTTAAGTAGAATCTTTAGGAATCTGTACTTTACTTAAGTACATTTTACAGTGGATACTTTTTACTTTTACTTCACTACATTTGTGAGCAGGTATCTGTACTTTCTACTCCACTACATTTTTGAACTGGACTGAAAAGTAAAAAGTACTTTTCATGTGATTTGAGGAGTTATTTTTACCATGTTCGTGGTAACATCCTGAGTTCAAGGTTCAGCTTTGAGCAAACAAAAATAAATACACAAAATTCATAAGAAAAATTAAGAAATTGATTTGCATTGTTACTGCTGACCAAAATATACAAAATTCAAAGAAAAATTAAGAAATTGATTTGCATTGTTACTGCTGACCAAAATATGTATCATTTTTAATCAATATCACATTGAACAATTTAACAAATTAACAACATTTGTGTGGAATACAAATACTCTTAAAGCACATTACTTAAATACAACGGGTACTTAAATACTTTTAGTTTAGATTTTTTCATGTGATACTTTTACTTGAGTTACTTTTTACCTCTGTATCTGAACTTTTACTTAAGTAACAAAATTGAGTACTTCATCCACCACTGCTGACTTAAAAAAAATTGTTAGCAGTCTGCATGTCAAGCCGATGGATCAACACTCACATGTGAGAGGTTCGCTGGGACCATGATCTTCTCTGGGATTGTGATCTCCGCCGGGGTCTTGATCTTCGCCTGGGTCCTGATCTTCGTTGCCTGATTTCCGGAGGGGAACAGCACGAACGCATACGAGCTTTGACCCTGCGCAGTAACATGTTTGATCGAAGGCTGCAGGAGCGCGGTACGGCAGCCTTTAAATAGGCGAGCACGTGCGGAGTTGCATCATGACGTAATACATTACGTCCTGTGCCGAAACGAAGAGTAAGGCAAATAGCATGGATTTTGGGAGTAGTGGGGAGGAGGGTGGTTTGTGTGGGAAACAGGGGCGGCACCAGGTGGGGGCTTGAGGGGGCAGTAGCCTCCCCTGGAATGGCCAATGCTCCTCCATAGCTCCCCCAAAGACTACAGTAAAAGAAAGATTCCTTATTGCGTTTTAGAAATCACTACAGGGGGCTAAGATGTCTGTGTAATCCCTCAGTCGTTCAGATATGATTCACAGTAACAGAAAAATTCAAGTCTGTCAACTGGACAAAAAGTTGTAGAAGTGAACTTGGATAAGCAGCGAAACATTTTCACTCCTGCAACTTTTTATCCAGTTGACTGATTTGAATTTTTCTTCTACTATAGAGCAGTGGTGGAAGAAGTACTCAATTTTGTTACTTAGTAAAAGTAAAAGTACAGATACCGCAGAAAAAAAATACTCAAGTAAAAGTAAACGTGCTCACTATCATCTACTTAAGTAAAAGAATTAAAATACCAGTTTAAAAATGTACTTAAAGAGTAAAAAGTAAAAAATATTCCGTACAGATTTTGAGGTCTTATAAGGCTTGAAATGTAGTGATTTTGATAAAGATCTGGCTGAATTTTCTTCAGCAGAAACAACTGAATCGATAATTCTTTTTCAAGCTGTTTTTATTTGTATATTTTTGTTTGCTCAAACTATGAATGTGTTAAAAATAGACCTTTTCAGTCCTGTTTAAAAATGTAGTGGAGTAGGAAGTACAGATACCTTCTCTCAAATGTAGTGAAGTAAAAGTAAAAAGTATCCACTTTAAAATGTACTTTAGTAAAGTACAGATATCCAAAATTTATACTTCTTGGTTCTTGGGGCGTGAAGAAAAACAAAGTAGTCTAGCAGTGTAGGTCAGTTAGAGAGTGATGAAAGAAGCAGATAATGAAAAGAGAACAGATTTCATCAGAGTTGTGATAAGGTTTGAAAGTGAAGGAAGTGTGAACGGTGTACGAGCTATTTGCGTATTTTTGTTTGTTCCAAGATTAGTTTATTATTTTTGTTTATGGGAAATTAGTTTGCCAGTTTATTTTTGGGTTCATTTACATATTTAATATATATTTTTGCTATGTTAATATTTCTTACGTTTTGCTAATTTATTTAGTCTAATTACTATTGTTTACTTTAGCACCTTTTCTGTTCTGGTTAGGCAGGTAGGTGTTGTACATGTAACCTTGTGTGTTTGCCTGCTCACATGGAAATAAATCTACGGAAAATACATCTCTGGACATGGACATTGATTTTGTTAAGTTGTACTGGGTAAACCACGTCCCCACGGTGCCCAAAGTGAGTATTTCAGTTATGTTTAGTTCTAAGTTTGCTCACTGCTTTTGTTTGTTAGTTTTCATTGACAAATTTGAAGCTAACTAAAATTATTAAAGATGGAATTGGTCTTGTAAAGTATGTTAGCGTTCTTGGTGAGGGAAGTTTGATGGTTGGTTGTAGCTATGAGGAGCAGGTGGAAAAAGCAAGGAAAATAACTTGTGGTGAAACTCGGCTCCAACTTGGCCCCTATAACTGCTCTAGCCTCGATGAGCTTCATTTGACTATGGGTGACGATTTAGGAAGACCTAAATGCGCTCCCGTCTACCTCACCACTTCTCCAGAGTTTACCTGCTCCTCAGCCTTCATCACCTCCTCCTATTACTTCTCCCCGCTGCTCGCCGCACCTCTTTTTCGTCCAACCAGCGCCTGGTCTGCACCCCTGTTGCAAATGCATGGCCAATTCAGTTTGTTTCCCGCGCTCCACCTCCTCCCCTGCACTCCCTCGGCTCCGCATCATCTCATCGTCCCTCAGACTCACCTTTACCACCTCCAAAGTCCAAACCCCAGCCTCACCTCCACCACCTCCAATGTGGTAGAGGTGAGGCCGAGGTTTTCCCGGGGAATGGCATTTCCTAAACGTCATCTAACTGGCACGTCCTTCATCGCAATGTCTTCTGTCGGGTCTGAGCGCCAAAGATAATAAAGCTTACTAATACTTTTCAAGAAGTTTGTTCAAGAAACGTGGCTTAAAAGGTCCTATATTACACAAAATTGACTGTTGTGAGGTCCAGGCCATGTTATAATGTTACCTGAAGTTGTGTTTTGTTTCATTTACACATGTTTTGAGTAACCATTTGTGCGGGCTGAGGCCTGGTTTGCTTGTCCATTGGTGTTACTTGTGTATTTTTATTGAAGACAAAAATAACTTCCACTGTACTCAGATGTAAAAGAGAGTTAACACAATTTTTATTCAGTTTTGCAAAATCCTTTTACTTCCATACATTTTACAGAAATAATCAAAGCTAAGCCATTCTCAAAAATAAACAATACTACGGTAAGAAAACCATTTGGCTCCGTCTTTATGCGCTGCCTCAACTAAGCACGTTTCCAAAGCGAGTGTGTTTTTCTCTCGTGCGCGCTGTCGCTCTTAAAGTGACGGTAACATATTTACGTAGATATTTTCTAGAATCAACATTAATGCAACAAAATAAATGTAGCTTATATAATAAATGTAATTAAATATTTAAATAAATTGAATTATTGAATTATTATTCACGTAAACATAAAACAGCATTTATAACAAAATATCACCACTCAGTGAATTTGCATGCGTTATTATATATGAATTAAACTTGGCTCCCAACCATTTATTATTAGCCTGTGTACATCTCCAAAGCTCAAAATGCTCTGTTCCACCACCTTGTGATGTCATGAAGCTTTCAAGTTTTCAAGTAAACAGCTACTTTTTAACTTTTAGTTCAGTAGATGTAGGCACTTCACACAGTTTTTTTTTTCTTTTTTTAAATTATAATTTCAAATATGCAATAGTATAAACA
>JACM01041455.1:0-14983 GCA_000787095.1 Periophthalmodon schlosseri
AGTAGCAGTACTAGCTTTAATAATAGTTTTTAGCAGTAGTAGCAGTAATAGCAGCAGTAGTAGTAGCAGTAGTAGCAGTAGTAGTACTATTAGCAGTAGTAGTAGTAGCAGTAGTAGCAGTAGTAGTAGTAGTAGTAGTAGCAGTAGTAGTGGTAGTAATAGTAGTAGTAGCAGTAGTAGCTGAAGTAGCAGTAGTACTAGTAGCAGTAGTAGTAGTAGAAGTACCAGTAGTAGTAGTGGTAGTAGTAGCAGAAGTAGCAGAAGCAGCAGTAGTAGTAGTCGTAGTAGTAGTAGTAGTAGTAGCAGTAGCAGTAGAAGCAGTAGTAGTAGTAGTCCTAGCTTTAGTAGTGGTCGTAGCAGCAGTACTACTACTACTACTACTACTACTACTGCTGCTACTAGTATTACTACTGCTACTACTGCTACTACTACTACTGCTAATAGTAATAGTAATAGTAGCAGCAGTACTAGCTTTAGTAGTAGTGGTAGCAGTAGTAGCAGCAGTAGTAGCAGCAGTAGTAGTACTAGTAGCAGTAGTAGTAGTAGTAGTAGTAGTAGCAGTAGTCGTAGCAGTAGTAGTACTAATAGCAGTAGTAGTAGCAGTAGTAGGAGTAGTCGCAGTAGTAGCAGCAATAGCAGTAGTAATAGTAATAGTAGTAGTAATATTAGTAGTAGTAGCTGTACTAGCTTTAACTGTAGTAGTAGTCGTAGTAGTAGTAGTAGTAGTAGTAGCAGTAGTAGTAGCAGTAGTAGTAGTGGCAGCAGCAGTAGTAGTACTAGTAGTGTTAGTAGCAGTAAAACACAGACGCTGTCAAATGAACACAGAGAGTTGAGCACTGACCGGAGCAGAAGCAGGTGGAGCTTATTCTGTGTGTGCTCCACAAACTCATCCACCTGAGTCTGGGACAGAGACACCACCTTCAAACACTTTTATACTTTTACTAACAACCTTCAAATTTTTTTGTACTTTTAATACCAACTTTCAAATGGGTTCTTACTTTTACTACCAACCTTCAAATAATTTCAACTTTTACTCTCTATTGCCATCCACACAGAAGGCGTCAAATATATGATGCCACATATTTGGAATGATGTAGTAAACAAAAGCGAAATCACTCGAGTAACCATTTTTTATATTTTTGTTTCAAATTCTTCAAACCCTTGACCTTCTCTCGATGAGCTTCGTGATGAAGTCCCTGAGGTGGTTTTCACTTGAAATGACACAAGTGCACAGCAGTGATCAAAGGGTAAAAGTTTTAAAAAATCTAAAACAGCTTTGGAGTTTTTTGGAGTTTATTTGGAGTTTATTTGGAGTTTATTTGGAGTTTATTTAGAGTTTATTTGGAGTTTATTTAGAGTTTATTTGGAGTTTATTTGGAGTTTATTTTAAGTTTTTTTTGTTTAGTAGATGTTTTTTTTTTACCACATCCCACATGTGTTGTTCATAGAATCTATAATGTAAATTACACAGCCTGTAGGGCGAGCTCTGATACTGCAGGGGGCGCTCTCACCTTGTTCCTCTGGTACAGCAGAGGTCCGGTGAACGCTGCCACATCCGCTAAAAACACAAACATACGACTAAACACGCGCTTAAACACACAAACAAGAATAATCAGATGCAGGGGAGGGCATCTGACACACAGGGATACAGTAGGACAAAAAAATTTCCCCATTTTTTGTGCTTGTTCCCTGGTCTTTCGTGTGTTTTTTGTGATTGTTCCCCAGAAATTCCCCTCTTTTTAGTCATTTTGCCCAAATTTTATTCAACTTGTTTTGTAATTTTTCCCTTTTTTTGTAATTTTCCCCAGTTTTACCAAATTTGTTATTCATTTTCTATCATGTGTCAGATCAGGTTTTCACTAGTTCTTGTTTAAAAGAGCAGGACTCACACTTACAGGTGTGGTCAGAGGTGTGGTTGTATTTGTATGTTCTCTATGTTCTCTCTGTGTTCTCTGCGTGTTGTTTGTATTTGCGTGTTCTCTGTATGTTCTGTTTGTATTTGCGTGTGTTCTCTACATGTTCTGTTTGTATTTGCGTGTTCCCTGTGTGTTCAGTTTGTATGTGCATGTTCTCTGCATGTTCCGTTTGTTTTTGTGTGTTCTTTTTGTGTTCTGTTTGTATTTGCATGTTCTCTGCATGTTCTGTTTGTATTTGCATGTTCTCTGTGTTTTTGTTTGTATTTGCATGCTCTCCACGTGTTCTCTGTGTGTTCTGTTTGTATTTGCCTGTTCTCTGTGTGTTCTGTTTGTATTTGCGTGTTCTCTGCATGTTCTGTTTGCATTTGCATGTTTTCTGTGTCTTCTGTTTGTATTTGCATGTTCACTGGGTGTTCTGTTTGTATTTGAGTGTTCTCTGCATGTTCTGTTTGTAATTGCGTGTTCTCTACATGTTCTGTTTGTATTTGCGTGTTTTCTGTGTCTTCTGTTTATATTTGCGTGTTCTCTGTATGTTCTGTTTGCATTTGCATGTTCTCTGTGTGCTCTGTTTGTATTTGCATGTTCTCTGCATGTTCTGTTTGTAATTGCGTGTTCTCTGCACGTTCTGTTTGTATTTGCATGTTCTCTGTGTGTTCTGTTTGTATTTGCATGTTTTCTGTGTCATCTGTTTGTATTTGCATGTTCTCCTCTGTATGTTCTGTTTGTATTTGCATGTTTTCTGTGTCTTCTGTTTGTATTTGCATGTTCTCTGTGTGTTCTGTTTGTATTTGCATGTTTTCTGTGTCATCTGTTTGTATTTGCATGTTCTCCTCTGTATGTTCTGTTTGTATTTGCATGTTTTCTGTGTCTTCTGTTTGTATTTGCATGTTCTCTGTGTGTTCTGTTTGTATTTGCCTGTTCTCTGTGTGTTCTGTTTGTATTTGCGTGTTTTCTGTGTGTTCTGTTTGTATTTGCATGCTCTCTGTGTTTTCTGTTTGTATTTGCATGCTCTGCACGTGTTCTCTGTATGTTCTGTTTGTATTTGTGTGTTCTCTGCGTGTTCTGTTTGTATTTGCGTGTTCTCTCTGTGTTCTGCTCGTACTTGCATGTTATCTGCATGTTCTGTTTGTATTTGTGTGTTCTCTGTGTGTTGTGTTTGTATTTGCATGTTCTCTGTGTGTTTTGTTTGTATTTGCATGTTCTTTGCATGTTCTGTTTGTATTTGCATGTTTTCTGCATGTTCTGGTTCTGACCGAGGATGAGCAGTGTGAGGCCGTTGAACACAGCTCCTATGTACGTGAGGATCCACATGGCTCCAGCGAACTGCCCAAACACACAGAGAAACATGTCAAAATAAAGTAAGCTGTAGTAGTAGTAGTATCAGTGGTAACAGTAGTAGTAATAGTAGTAGTAGCAGTAATAGTAGCAGTAGTAGAGATCGCAGTAGAGATCGTCGCCAGTCTGAGTTCATGTTATCCACTAGATTTTTAAAGTCTGTGCTCAACAGTTTGCTATTACCGCTCGCTGGTATAGTTCACATGTCGGTTCAATCTGGAACATTCCCAAGAGCTTTGAAAACTGCGGTTATCAAGCCTCTCCTAAAGAAGAGCAGTCTTGATGCCATATTACTGAACAATTACCAACACATCTCAAATCTGCCGTTTTTAGGCAAAGTCCTTGAAAAAGTAATTTACCAACAGCTTATTAACTTTCTCCAAATGAACAGACAGGTTTTAGACCCCACCACAGCACTGGGACTGCTCTTATCAAGGTGACACATGACATCCGCCTGAACACTGATGCATGCAAAGTCTCAGTTTTTATCCTATTAGATGTGAGTGCTACCTTTGACACTGCTGATCATGGGATCCTATTACAGAAAATAGAGGACTGGGAGGACATTTCTGGTACTGCCGTAAACTGGTCAAGTCTTATCTAGAAAACAGGGTGTACTTTGTTGAAATTGGAAAATATGTTTCAGATAAAATGTCCCTGACCTTTGGGGTGCCCCAGGGGTCAATCCTGGGACCCCTATTGTTCAACATCTACATGCTGCCATTAGGCCAGTTAATACGCAGCAATAATGTATCCTCCCACAACTATGCAGACAACACTCAGATCTATGTCTCACTGGCAGCAGGTGAATATGGACCAGTGGATTCACTCTGCCACAGCATCCAACAGATCAGTGTGTGGATGCAAAACAACTTTCTCCAGCTATACTCAGATAAGACTGAAGTCATAGTCTTCATAGACCCACAGAAACAAAGAGAAAGTGTCAGCAGTCACCTCCAGTCTCTCTCTCTAAAACCTTCAAATCAGGCTAGAAATCTAAGGGTAATAATGGACTCAGACTTGAACTTTAACAGCCACATCAAATCAATAACATCTGCAGCTTTTTATCATCTAAAAGCATTGCAAACATCAAAGGTATACATTCAAAACCAGACTTAGAGAGACTTATCCATGCATTTGTCTCCAGTAGGTTAGACTACTGTAATGGCCTGCTCACTGGCCTCTCTAAACGAGCGTTAAGACAGCTGCAGTACATCCAGAACACTGCTGCTCGGGTCCTGACTAGAACTAGGAAGTACGAGCACATAAGTCCTGTGCTCAGGTCTTTGCATTGGCTCCTGTGGCTCAGAGAATAGATTTTAAAGCAGCTCTGCTTGTGTACAAGTCTCTCCATGGCCTAGCACCAAAGTACATCTCCGGCATGTTAGTGCCATATGAACCATCTTACACAGGACTTTAGGGACCAGCCTCCTGCTGGTGCCCAGAGTCAGGACTATACATGGGGAATCAGCGTCTCAGTTTTCTGCAGCTAAAACCTGGAACAATCTTCCTGAAGATGTGAATTACTATGTGTAACAATTGTGCTACAAACAAAACTTTCCTTGCCTAAACTTGCCTAGTAGCAGTAGCAGTAGTAGTAGCAGCAGCAGTAGTAGTAGTAGTAGTAGTAGTAGTAGTAGTAGTAGAAGCAGTAATAGTAGTGGCAGTAGCAGTAGCAGTAACAGTAGTAGTAGCAGTAGTAGTAGTAGCAGTGGCAGTAGCAGCAGCAGTAGCAGTAATAGCAGTAGTAGTAGTAGTAGTAGTAGTAGTAGTAGTAGTAGTGGTAGTAGCAGTACCAGTAGTAGCAGTAGTAGCAGTAGTGGTAATAGTAGTAGTAGTAGTAGTAGCAGTAGCAGTAACAGTAGCAGAAGCAGTAGTAGTAGTAGTAGTAGTAGTTGTAGTAGTAGCAGTAGCAGTATCAGTAGTAGCAGTATTAGTAGTAGTAGCAGTAGCAGTAGCAGCAGTAGCAGTAGTAGCAGTAGCAGTAGCAGCAGTAGCAGTAGCAGTAGAGGCAATAGTAGTAGTAGTAGTAGTAGTAGTAGCAGTAGCAGCAGTAGCAGTAGCAGTAGAGGCAGTAGTAGTAGTACTTGTACTTGTACCTTGAGGGAGTCCACAAGGTCCTGGACTAACAGGAGTCTCCGGGTCTGGACCAGGATCCGGTTCAGGTAAATCCGGGTCTGATCCGAGAACTGCCGGACCGAGTCCTGGGTCAGTTCCAGGTCTCGCTCCAACAGAGACCTTCAAAATAAAACACAGATAAAAGAAACCTTCAAAATAAAACACAAATAAATAAAAAAAACCTTCAGAATAAGACATATATAAAAGAGACCTTCAGAATAAAACGCAGATAAAAGAGTCCTTCAGAATAAAATACAGATAAACGAGACCTTCAGAATAAAACACACATAAAAAAGACCTTCAAAATAAAACACATATAAAAGAGACTTTCAAAATAAAACACATACAAAAGAGACTTTCAAAATAAGACACACAGAAAAGAGACCTTCAAAATAAAAGAGCCACAGCAATAAAGCATACACAGGAGGGACCTTTAAAATAAAACACAGTAATAAAGCATATACAGGAGATGTCTGTGTCTGTGTTTTACCATATACAGGAGGTACCCTCAGAATAAAACACACAGAAAAGACCTTCAAAACAAAAGAACCACAGTAATAAAGCATATACAACAGGGACCTTCAAAATAAAACACACAGGAGAAGGGAGTTAAAAAGGCTATTTTTGTTAGGAAAGACAATCCATCTTTGAACAGGAATGGGGGCCTTGATCTATCTCCTATTTATAACTCAGATCTAAACCTAAACAAGGAAAACAATAGTGCTAGCCATTATGGTAATAGTCAGTATGCTAATAGGTGTGAGAGGACCATAGATCTATTAAAATAACTAAATAGCTGGATATTGCTGCTTACAGCTGTCTCGAGTTGGATTAGTGGCCACTCATTGGTACTACAATGAAAAAATCCCTCCTGCCCAGAAAGGATTTTTCTCATAGAGCTCAATGTAATCACACACTGCTCGTGTTCGGCTGACAGGGACTGACAGGGACTGGCAGGGACTGGCAGGGACTGACAGGACACCTACAGCTTTCACAAAGGTCGGATTTGGTGGCATTTTTTACCTATTTTCAGATCATAAACTTTTTCTCAGCTCAAAATCCGTCTGTTGTCTTAAAAAACTCTTCTTAATTGTTAGCTTCGGCTACGCTCTATGTGCACTCTAGCTAAGCTCAAGCGCTGATTGGTTAGAGCGGTCACATAAACGAGCATGTGAGCGTTGTGACCGAGCCCAACTGTCATGAATGAGCCGCACGTTCAGAACACGGTTCAGAAGCTCCTGGAAACAGATTTATTATTTATTATTTATTTATTATTCCCTTGCCTCCTTCGCGGCCGCTCCGCTCGCTCTCATCGCCAAAGTCTCATGGGGGGAAGCTCAACTGTGCATGGTCCATGGGCAGGACCGGATGTACAAGGGTCTGCCCAGCCTATAAGCAGACTAAGCAGCTGCTTAGGGCCCCCAGGCCACCAGAGGTCCCCCAAGAGCCCATACATTTATATTGAAAATAATGATTGGAAAGTTTTTTGTCTGAAAACTAAATGGCGCTTGGGTGTTTATACTAGTCTAAATATCCTTCTTAAACGATTAGATGTGTTTTTTTTCCAGTAGCTAGATATGTGCTGCCTACATTTGTTTTTGAATCGGGCATTGATGTGGACAGCTACGTGTTTCACATTTATGCGAAATCTCTGCTAATTTTGTATGCAAATTTATGTCTCTAACTCAACTCTGCATTCAAAGCCTGACAATAAACATAAAAATAATGTGATCGTAAAATCCTCTCTTATTTAATGTTCAGTCCTTCCAAATTATCTGATGATTATAAATTTGATGTTATGTCCAGGCTGTTTCTCTTATGCAACTCTTAACCTGGACCACTACTTTGTACTTCTTGAGTAATATGATTTTGAAGTAAGTGTACCCTTGCTTAAGTACATCTTTTGGCTACTCTATCTAATTCTGCATTTTATGACATAAAGAATTGATAAATGTAAGCCCACTTTAGTCAACTAGAACACATTAAAATGCACCAGAAACCAAGAAAAAATGTGCAGAATTTAAAAATTTCTCTGGCAGAACCCCCTCCTTACATGTTTTTATACTGTTATATTTGTGGCTATTGCTGTTGTTAGCCTCTAGAATGTTCAGTCTTTTTACAACTGGTTGTGATAATGTCTTAATTTTGTCAAATATGAATACGTGACACTGAAGTGGCGAGGGCCCCTTAGGGCACCCTAAAGGCTAGGGCCAGCCCTGGGATGTACCTAGCTGCTAAAGGCTAAACTAGCGAAATGCGCCATTCAGCACGGCTCATTGACTTCAATGGGTGGCCATGTTTAGACCCTGGGGTTTGGAGAGCAAACAACAAGCAGAAAC
Source organism: Periophthalmodon schlosseri (assembly GCA_000787095.1). Lineage (NCBI taxonomy): Eukaryota > Metazoa > Chordata > Actinopteri > Gobiiformes > Gobiidae > Periophthalmodon > Periophthalmodon schlosseri. The sequence goes on from JACM01041455.1 coordinate 7,709, forward strand.
TGTAAACAAACAGGTGTGTTAGCTTCAGTGTAGTTAGCTCCTCCCTTCAGACAGATATAAGGCAGTGTCCAGCAGTAATCTGACCAGAACTGAAGATGTGGCTTGGATTAGCAACCAAACGACTCGTTTGTCCAGTGACAGAGTTTAATTTTTCTTATGCTATCCACACACACACACACACACACACTCTTCTGCCCCCCTTTGTGTTTGAGCCTATCTCTGATTGGATTAAGTTGTTTTGAGTCTGAATCTTCCTAAAAGCTCCTTCTGTCAGAATAAGACTATTATCAGCACTAGTACTGTAGTAGTAGCAGTGGTAGTAGTAGTAGTATTAGTAGTAGTCAAAGTACACAACTGCAGACCCCCAGGCAGTAGTTGTGTCTGTTCTGTGTGTGATTCAGTGAGAGGCTCTGTGAAGCAGCTTTTTATGTTTCACTGTGCAGTTTGTGCGATGACAATTGACATTCTCTGGCGGTGTGATGCTAACTATAGGCACTTCTCTGCCTGAAGCTCTGTTAGACTTTAATCTGAGCTTTATTTTAACACAATCTGACCATAAAGAACTGACTTAGCTGAACTACAACAGGTGAGCTGATTTGTGCTGTTACACAAGTCCTTCTCAAATAACATTACAGTCACAAGCTAGTGTAAGGTATTTTCTAGCAGTGCAGCACTATATCAAACTGGTATCTTGATTTATTAATGCTAAGGTAAATAACACGTGCCCACTAGTGGATTTAGAATGCGTGGGGACGCTATGCAGACCAGCGGGGGAGCTTACAAGGACGTGTGGACAATATACGAAGGACACATCTTCTTATCTATAGCCCCTCTCAATAAGGAATGTGTGACCCCCACTCTGAGAGGGTCATTTTTTTTTGTAATTCTTTATTTTCAGATAGTGGTATACAATTACAGGGTTTATTATTGGAACAAATATAGTATACATCCACTTTCTGTCTTTTTTTTTTTTTTTTCATAAAAATTACACTCAAACAGAACTATAAACAAGGGAGAAAAAGAACCAGTGGACCAGTGCACCTTAACGAGACATGCATAATATAAAAAATAAATAAGTAAATACAAAAGCAAAAACAAAAAATGAGGGGACAGCTCCTTTACAGTAAGATGAATTAATTGGGTCGGATCTCCACAAAGTCCGGCCGTAAAGGCTTAATATATTTAACCCAGTTAGACCATAATTTAATGAAAGCAAGTTTCCTGAGACGAATAGAGAAGGTGATCACTTCCATCACATATATATATCATTCACAATGTTTACCCACTCTGAGCTTCTGGGGGGCTCAGGAAGAAGTTTATAGCCCGAATACTTGCCAAATGTTTGTACAAGTGTCATCACCTCTGGAAATGTATTGGTAGGGTCAGATAAATAAACCAAAACGTCATCTGCAGACAACGCAACCTTATGGTCTTCTCCATTTATGTTGATGCCCTTTATATTTTCAGTCTGTCTTAGCCACTGTGCTAGGGGCTCAATATAAAGAGCAAACAAAATCGGAGATGTGGGACAGCCTTGTCTTGAACCATGCTGCATGATAGATTTTGAAAGATACCCGTTTATTTTTATTCTGGCAGATGGGTTGTTGTATAGTGTACGAATAACTTGAATGAAATTTGGATATACACCAAATCTATCCAATACTTTATATAGAAAAATCCAACTGACAGAGTCAAAAGCTTTTTCAGTGTCCAGGTTTATCAAAAGAGCCTCTAATTTGTACTGATGAATGTGATGTAAAATATGTAAGGAGCGTCAAATGTTATCGTGAGTTTGTCTCTGCAAAACAAAACCAGTCTGATCTGTGTGTATAAGATGTGGAAGAAAATCGGCCTATAAATCGGCCTATATGAGCCACACTCCAATCTATCCTTACCTTCTTTGGGAATAACTGAAATAACTGCTTCACTCCATGAGGGTGGCATCTTTCATTTTTTTCATGACCATGTTATTTGCCTTGAGAAGGCATGGGATTAGTTCAGATCTGAATGATTTATACCAATCTGGAGGAAAGCAATCTGGGCCAGGAGATTTATTAGCCTTCAGCCTGCAGATGGCGACACTGAGTTCTTTTTCTGTTATCTCAGATGTCAATATGCTATTATGTTCCTCAGTGTAGGTAAATTAAGCGAGCTAAGAAAAGCCTCAATTTGTTGTTTGCCCTCTGTAGAGGGTTGTGTGTACAAATTTCTATAGTATTTTTCAAATGCTTCCTGTAGTTGCTCTTGTTTATAGAATATAACATTTGAGTCCGGATCTTTAATTTATATAATGTATATAGTACCTTCAGCTCTCTCTTTTTCCAGCCTTCTTGCAAGTATTTTTGCAGCCTTGGGGCCTGCTTCATAATATTTTTGTTTTACAAAGACAAACTTTTTTTCGACTTCCTGTGAGTACAGTAGATTTATTTCATTCTGTGTTCTTTTCATCTCCTCTAAAAGTTTTGGACACTGTTTGTACTTATGTTGCATTTCTAGGTCTTTCAATCTTCTGTTAAGGTCCATATGTTTAAGCTGTTTTATTTTTTTATTATGTGAACACCAAGAAATAATTTTCCCTTGCATTACAGCTTTTAATGTGTCCCACACTATATCTGGATCCACCTCTCCTGTGTCATTAGTTTCCAAAAAACATTTTATTTCCTGTCTCATCTGAGCCACAAACTGTGGGTTGTTTAAAACACTTGTATTGAGTCTCCATAGTGTATTTCGTTGAGTATCTCCAATATCTACTGTACAGAAAAGAGGGGCGTGGTCAGATAAGTCAATAGAACCAATAGCACAGCTACCTATTCGATAACGATCTTTCTTTAACACAAAAAAGTAATCTATTCTGGAATATGTATCATGTGGGTGTAAATAAAATGTATAGTCGCGACTAGAGGGGTAAAAATCTCTCCAAAAGTCTATTATGCCCAACTCTCCCATTAGATTATTGACTTTATTATGCAGTGCGGGTATATTTTTGGATGTGTCTAAATTGGGATTAAGCCTAATATTCCAGTCACCTCCACAGTACCTGATGCTCCAATCATTAAGTCAAACAACCTTCTATAAAATGCTAAATTACTTCCAGGTGGGACCATAGACATTCAAATGGTAATTACTACATTGTTTATTTTTCCTGTAGCTACTATATACCTTCCTTCTTTATCTGACTCCTCAGATACATTTTCAAAGGGTATTTTTTGTGATATTAATATAATAACCCCTTGTCTTCGTCCTTCTTTATATGATGAGTAGTAAGCTCTTGTATATCCCATTCTTTTCAGCTTTTCATGTTCTGAAACTGAGAGGTGTGTCTCTTATAGTAGTACTATTTGGGCATTTTCACGTTTAACTTTTGATAATATTTTAGTACTCTTAGCTGCACTTGAAATCCCCTTCACATTAAAAGAAACTATTTTAATATCTTTTGTATTCATAGTGTATTAAATATACAATATAATTATCACGCCTGTAAAAGAAAATCCTCCTATATGTTCAAACTTGTGCACTACCAAACTCACAAAACGAAACAAAACAAGTGCTTCCAAGGTGGAGACTCGTAATAAATGAGCCCTACAAGACCCTGTGTGGTGTGGGTCCAGATAGGGGAAAGTCCCTCCTCGTTGAGGAAGTGGTCCACATACTAGCAAGATTTTGAGCAGAAGAAATAAAGGAACTTATTAAGTTCCGACTCAATAAATGTAGCAAATTTGAAAAAGAAGTAGAAAAACAAAAACAAACCTGACCGTCAAATGTTTACCTTAATAGTCATGGCACTTCTCATACAAGCAGAAAGATATAACAGGTCTTAGTAGCCATCAGTCAGGAATAGTGATCCAGGTCCGTTAGTCCTCAGTGTTGGTGAGTCTTCAGAATCCCTGGAGCTTCTCTCTAAGTCGAGCGCATGCGTCTCCCTGCAGCGATGTCTCCCCCACCGAGCCATGATGACGGTCTCTGCCTTGAGCGCGCCGTCCATTCGCAGGCAACCAGTTGGACAAAAGCCGTATCTCGTCTTGATCAAGAGCAGCTGGAGATTTCACCACGCTGACAGGGAGCCCCTGAGATACAATATCCCTCGTTGCTTCTGCTGCGTCTTTGTAGAGGCGCATCCCATCACTGTAGAAAACACGCATTTTGACTGGATATGGGGTCGAAACTTAATGTGATTCTCTTTCAGGCTTCCCCTTATTCATTGCGTTTTCTTAGCACTTCGATAGGAAAGTCGTGATCAACAAAGAAGCGCTCACTGTCACAATACACTTCTTTTTTCTGCTATGCTCTCCGAATAACCTCCTCTTTAGTGCGATAGCTGCCAAACTTCACTACGATGATTCACTACGTAGCTTGAGCGCTACTATTGGCTGTCAAAGCTCTGTGTGCTCTTTTGATTCCAAGAGCCTGGTCAGCGGGTGAGTCAAGTGCCCTTTTCAACAAGTTGTCCAAAAAATTCACCATATCTGACCCCACTTTATCCTCTGGTATACCATAAATGCAAAGGTTCTCCCTCCACACTCTGCCCTCTTGATCTATCAGCCTCGCTTCGAGACTAGCTTGGCGTTCTGTTAGCCTCTTGATTAGCGTAGATGCTGCTTGTAGCACGGTCTCGGTCTCTTCAATCCTCCCTTCCGCTTCATCTATTCTTTCGCTGACTCTTCTCAATTTGTTTTTAATGTCTGAATATTGGTCATTAGTTTCTTTTCTAAAATCACGGAGCTCATTCAGAATATTCCGGAGAGTAGGCTCAGGTGTAAGCTGGTTCACGCCCTCGTGAGTTATGGTTAGCTCCGAAGAGCAGCTTTTTCCGCCATGGTTCTTCTGGTGTTCTCATCATTCAAATTTGTCCAAACTCCCGTTTCCATCTTCAATCAGAAACACAGGAATTTGCAGAAAGCATGATTTTGGGAGGTATTTTTGCAAAAATGTCGGGCCCACAAAAAGTCAAGCTGTCATCCTCTCGCAAGCGGAACCGGAAGTCTGCTTAAAACTTCTTAATGTGACGCCATGCAGACCAGAAGAGGACCTGCCTTACAGACACACACACACACATTGACAGACACTAAAAGCTGTCAACATGCACATCTCAGGACTCTCTTCCTGTCCTTTCCGGAGAGTCTGCTGCTTCATTGTTCACTTTACCTGTGTGGAACTCATTAAAACCCTTCTGACTTTATGTTTCAGTCTCTTGGTCCTCTTTGATGCTTACACCAGAAAGGAACATTCTTACACTAGCTAGCATTAGTATTAGCATTAGCCAACAGTTTTTCAGTTAGTCTACTCAAGGAACATTTTACACTAGCTAGCATTAGTATTAGCATTAGCCAACAGTTTTTCAGTTAGTCTACTCTTTTGTGTAAAATCAAACTCCTAAACAGGACCATGAACGCTCGGATTGATTACAGGCTCCTGAAAATGTGCTCTTTAAATCACTTGTAATTTTCAAGAGTTTTTCAGACTATTTTAAAACTTGTTTGACAGTATTAATGTGTGCATTGTGTCACCATGGTAGTTGCTGAACATTCTATCATAGGCATACATGTAGAACACCCCCAGTGTGATGTCACTGCAAAGTATCAGTACATGATCCTGATTCTGACTTCACCAGTCTAAAAGCGTCAGTACCTGAAGGGATGTCCCTCGTGTGACTTCTGAAGAGCCTGGACCACAGCTTTGTAAACTCTGGAACACAAAAGAGAGCACAGACAGGTGAGAACAGGTGAGGACAGGTGAGGACAGGTGAAGACAGAAGGACAGGTGAGGACAGAAGGAGGGGCTTACCTGCAGATGATGGTGCAGCACAGACAAGTAAGGACAGAGGGTTATGGGCAGGTGCAGGGTGACAATTGAGGACAGAGGAATATGGGCAGGTGCAGGGTGACAGGTGAGGACAGAGGGTGACAGGCAGGTGCAGGGTGACAGGTGAGGACAGAGGGTGACAGGCAGGTGCAGGGTGACAGGTGAGGACAGCTGCGTGTGTGTGTGAGGGGCCGGGGGCCAGGGTGCCAGACTTACCTGAAGGTGATGGTGCAGCACAGACAGGTGAGCAGCAGGTACGACACCACGCTGATGACAGACAGCGTCGCCATAGAAACCAGAACCGTCAGGGACAGGAAGAAGGCAGCAGCTGACTTCTTAGGCTCCTCCCATTGAAGAAGCTGCAGCGCTACCACAGCAAATAACAAACAACAAACATGTAAACAACACGGAGTGCCCCCTGCAGCTGCTCAGAACCACTGAACCAAAACCAAAAGTACGGTGGCCGAGAGGAGACGTCACAAACACCAATGCTTCAAACCTGGTTCAATCCTGGTTTAGTCCAGGTTTAATCTTTGTTTAAACCGGGTCAAGTCCAGGTTTAGTCCTGGTTTAGTCCTGGTTTAGTCCTGGTTTGGACCTGGTCTAGTCCTGGTTTAGACCTGGTTTAGATCTGATATAGTCCTGGTCTTATCCTGGTCTTATCCTGGTTAAGACCTGGTTTAGACCTGCTCTACTCCCGGTTTATTCCTGGTTTAGTCCTGGTTTAAACTTGATTTAGACCTGGTTTAGTTCTGGTTTAGTCCTGGTTTAGTCCTGGTTTAGATCTGGTCTAGTCCTGGTTTAGTCCAGGTTTAGTCCTAGTTTAGACCTGGTTAATAACTGGTTCAGAACTAGTATTGTCCTGGTTTAGTCCTGGTTTAATCCTGGTTTAAATCTGGTCTAGCCTTGGTTTAGTCCTGGTTTAGTCCTGGTTTAGATCTGGTCTAGTCCTGGTTTAGTCCAGGTTTAATCCTGGTTTAGAACTGGTTAATAACTGGGTCAGACCTAGTATTGTCCTGGTTTAGTCCTGGTTTAATCCTGGTTTAGAACTGGATTAGACCTTGTCTATTCCTGGTTTAGTCCTGGTTTACACCTGGTCAACTCCTGGTTTAGTCCTGGTTTAGTCCTGGTTTAGTTCTGGTTTAGTCCTGGTTTAGACCGGGTTTAGACTGGTATAGAGTTGGTCTCATCCTGGTTTAGTTCTGATTTAGACCTGGCTTGGACCTGGTTTAGACCTGGTTTAGTCCTGGTTTACTCCTGGTTTAGTTCTAGTTTAGACCTGGTCCAGTCCTGGTTTAGACCTAGTTTAGATCTAGTGTAGTCCTGGTTTAGTCCTGGTTTAGACCTGGTTTAGTCTGGGTCTATTCCTGAATTAGACCTGGTTTAGTCCTTGTTTAGTCCTGGTTTAGACCTGGTTTAGACCTGGTGTCGGCCTGGTTTAGTCGTGGTTTAGATCTGGTCTAGTCCTTGTTTAGT